>CM023484.1:93716675-93965274 GCA_013339685.2 Hyalomma asiaticum | reverse complement strand
GACACTGACGTCTCTACACTGAAGCAGCGCAGATCATGAACAGCGCGCTGAAAGGACGGCACCTCCTGAAAAGCGAGGCTGGTGCAGCGGCTGTCGCGGAGTCGATCGGCACTGCGTGCATGCCAGTCGTTGCCGTAAGATAAAGATGAAAGCCGTACGGAGAAAAACGAAGTAGTTGACGACGTCCCCGCGCGTCACTTCGAGTACACAGCGTTGGTGCCCGTCGGCGTCCGGCAGCTTCGTGTAGGGATCGACATCGTCGCACGTTCGCGCATTTGCTCACATAAACATCGTGCCGATACGATTAACTCAGGCTGATAATCTTTCCGCAAGGGACGGCGGCGACATTGCGCCTAGAAATTTAGAGAAAACGAACCAAAACGCGGTCGAATCAACGAATGTATGAACGGCGCTGCAGGGAACGAAACAAGAAGTGGTCCCCATGGTCCTCCAGCATGCCCGTCGCGCCGACAGCGGGGCAGTCGTGACGTCACGTGCAAGCCATGTATAGGTTTATTCCAGTTATGCACTGCGGGGGAGGACCCGCTGTGGAGAGCGTGTGTCTTGGTATTACACCAGGACACACGCTCTCCACAGCGGGTCCTCCCCCGCAGTGCATAACTGAAATGAACCTATACGAAATCACCAGGGGGCCCGTGTTCGATTACTGCCGACCTACACCTTCACTGGCTGAATTAGGCCGAAGAGAATGCCTTCCACCTCGAATATACCAAGTCGTCCATGTGCGTTGTGTGGCCCGTAAATTTTCAACTGATGCCTGTATTTGCTTTACATTGGTATATTCACGCTTCCAAAGTAAGGTATCCCTGACCGTTCTACACTATTCATATGTTCCACCCTTATGAAATCTGAGGAAACTGCGGAGCTAGGGTGGTTCTGCGTTTCCCTTGTGTTTATCTGTTCTTCTTTGTGATTATTTTGCTCTAACATGCAGTTTGTGGGCTGAGAAGAAAGTGTGGGTAACGGCTCGAAGGCAAGAACATACGCTTTTCACTTCTCTTTCCCGAAGCTTTCTTTCTTTCTTTCTTTCTTTCTTTCTTTCTTTCTTTCTTTCTTTCTTTCTTTCTTTCTTTCTTTCTTTCTTTCTTTCTTTCTTTCTTTCTTTCTTTCTTTCCCTTCGTATAATCACTGTTATGTAGCGGTGGGCTGTGGCCAAGAGTGCGGGTAGTGGGTCAACGGCACGAGTGGGTCGGTGTATCCCTCCTGAGCGGCTGCCAACGTGCTCAAGGAATGAACTGGGACATGTAAACATTGAATCAGATTGGCTAAAATGTGAAAATGCTCGCTGTAACGGCGTCGTGTAGCTGCGAATCTGGCTTCTGAAGGTGGTGTTCTTTCTCGTCCAAGTAGACGGATTAATTTTACTGCGATGGTACACAATGCTGCCACGAAACTATTGCTGTATTATGTTAGATATTTCTTCCTGAGCTCTGTTTGTTTGTTTTTGCAACTGTGTTATGCTGCATTATTCATAGTTCTGTCCCCCCTATGTAATGCCTTCGGGCCCTTAGGGTACTTGAATAAAATTGAAGATTGTAGAAACTAAAGTATGCGAATTGCTTAGCCCTGACTTTTCCCATTTCAATCCGTGAGTACTGTACAAAGTCATCATCATCATCAGCCTGTCTACTAACTGGGCCCAATTTATCCCCGCGAACTTCCCGATCTCATCCGCCCACCTAACCTTCTGCCGCCCCCTGCTACGCTTGCCTTCTCTAGGAATCCACTTTGTTACCCTTAATGACCAACGGTTGTCTTGTCTTCGCATTACATGGCCCGTCCACGCCCATTTCTTCTTCTTAATTTCTATTATGTCCCTAACGCGTTTTTTTTCCTTAACCCACACCGCTCTCTTCTTATCCCTTAAGGTTACACCTACCATTTTCCGTTCCATAGCTCGCTGCGTCGTCCTCAAATTAAGCTGAACCCTCTATAGCTCGCTGCGTCGTCCTCAAATTAAGCTGAACCCTCTTAGTTAGCCTTCAAGTTTCTTCCTCGTAGGTGAGTACCGGTAAGATGCAGCTGTTTTACGCTTTCCTCTTCAGAGGCAATGCAAAGCTACCATTCATTATCTGAGAATGCTTGCCGAATGCACTCCACGCCATTCTAATTCGCCTAATTACCTCAGCCTCATGATTCGGATCAGGGGTCACTACCTGGCTTAAGTAGACGTATTCACTTACTACTTCCAGTGCGATCGCCAGCTATCTGAAATCGCCGTACTCGCCCAAGGCTATTGAACATTACTTTAGTTTTCTTCATATTAATTTTCAGGCCCACTGTTGTACTTTGTCTGTTGAGGTCAGTAATCACGCTTTGTAATTCATCTCCCGAGTTACTTAGCAAGGCAATGTCATCAGCAAATCGGAGGTTACTGAGGTATTCCCCATTAACCCTTGCACCCACCTGTTCCCAATCCAGCGTTCTAAATTCTTCTTGTAAACATGCTGTGAATAACATTGGAGAGACAAAATCGTACACCACATTAATTGGAGCGACCGACAGTGCAGCACGCGAGGTGTGCGGCACCGACGAAAACCTCGACCATTTGCTGTGCCACCGTCTGCGATTCGACACGGAAAAGAAAACACTTTTTCACACGCTACGACAACTCGACGATCGGTCACTTTCCGTGCAGTTGACAGCTGAACACCGCCCTCATCGCCCGTCGGCCCAAAAAACACAGAGCACTTTTGCGCTTCTTGAAGACGACGGGTTTGAGCGAACGCCTCTGACTAGTGGAGTCATCCTACGACGCCCCTTTCGTTGTTCCCCTTCCTTCTTTCACTCGCATCTTTCTATGCACTTCGCCCATTCTCCCAGTGTAGTGTAGCCAACCGGACACCTTTCTGGTTAACCTCCCTACCTTTCTGTGTTTTTTTTCCCTTTTTTCCTCCTCCCCTTCTGTTAGCGGTCATAATCCACGCGATGGAAGTAGCGAGTGAGGACGCTGGTCCATCTGCGCTAAAGTTGTGTGCGCGTGTTCGCAGCAGCGAAAACGGCAAGCTGCGTCGACCATGGAACAGTATTTGCTGCCGTAAAATCAAACCGTGAATAAGCAATGCAAAACATATGGTTGTCTATATGAGCCCAATCCGGCTTAGCAACACGACACAAAAAGCTTTCGCTTGCACAATCAGCCCTAACTGAGCTAAGCCGCAGCCATTTTTCTTATTTGCATCTACCTCGAATTTTCGCTCACGGACAACGCCAGTTTTTCGCTCACAACCCAACGACGCCGACACCGTCACCGGAATTTCTGCGAACGAGCGCTGCAGCGCTATCGCGTTAGAAAGGTGTCGAAGGGCCAGATAAATATACACACAACATAGCGTGGTTTTCGTGTGACCTTGGTGACCCACAGTGCTAAAAGAAACCGGCGATGAAGCCCCAGTGCCGTACTTGCGCGGCTTACAAGATAGATAATAAACTTTATTGTGGTCCGGAAGTATCTTCACCCCGTTGTTATAGGGGCAAGACTGCAGGCCGCTCGCACGTTGGGACGGGAAGGCCAAGCCGCATCGCCGCATCGTGGGCCTTCTGGACAGCCTGTAGTTGCTCAATCCAATCGTGGCTCTTGACCAATGAATAAAATACTCCCGGCATCAACCCGTCGTCAGTGTGGCACTGTAAAGAGGGACACTCCCACAGCATGTGCTTAAAATCACTAATCCCATCGCAGTCGGGACACAAAGGGGTAACCTCTGTGTACCTACTGAAGGCGGAAAGTGTAAGATATGAATTCATTTGGATTTGGTTACAACATCAATGGGAAAAACACCAAGATGCGAAATCCTTGAACATATACGGTGTCATGCAAATGACAACCGCGTATAGTTCTATTTCGCGCTTGCGAGCCATGGATTACAGGTTGTTTTGAAGCAGTTATTCAAGGAAACAGTTTTGACACGTAAAAGTGCTTCTCAAAAAACTTTGTACATAGCAGTTAAGTTTATTCTACTGCGGGTGTTTTAAGAGACAGCATCCCCTCAGCCACCGGTACTCGTGTAGTCACAGGCAGCGCGGTAGGACGTCTTGGTGAAGCTAATGCTTCTTTTAAAACAGAATTATCCATGCACAGCGGTTCTTTAAAGTGTATAGCCAAAAGCACAGAATGGAGACACCAGTTATTTGCGATAGGATGCACGAATACAATGTGATTCATGCACAAAAGCTGCAGGCGAGGACAGTGTGGCCGCCCGGGACTCCTATATTGACGTCACTTCCGCCATATTTGTTTCCGCCGCCTTCGTTGGCTGCTACCGCGAGGCTCGATGGGCGGAGCATCGGTCCGATTTCGATTCTCAGTTACTGCACCGCTACTTGCGTGATGACAAAATAATCTTTGGTAACAGCGGTTTTAAGCTCGTGCGAAACTGGAAAATGTCAGCGGTTAGAAATCTAAAACCTGTTCAGTTTCCCTTTAATTCGGGGAGCACCTCGCAATGTTACGCAGAAGTGCATTGAGCGAATAAAGCTAAGTAAATGTAGATGTGCATCAGATGTGGTAATGAGCCTGTCTATTTGCTTCATGAACGCATGTGCTAATAAGAGATCGTTAATATACCTCGAACACGTCTCATAGACACCCACAAAAAGAGCAGCGTTGTGCTCTCACGCTCCAAGCGATCATAGACATCGCCTTGGTGAGCGAATTTGGTTTGCATGCAAAGGTGCGAATTGAGAGGCGCGTTCGTTGTACCTAAAACGCACAAGTAGATTTACGCGACGCACCGGCATAGTGATTTTTGGATGGCAATCGTGAAATGAGTCTATTTCAGTGTACTGAACAATTGCATTATAGCGACAAGCGGAATACAGAACCCGTACGAACGTACACAATAAACAGCTGGAGGTTTTTCTTCATAGGGCACGCCGGCGCATACCTGCGCATGCGTTTTACGCGTAAACGGCAAAGAATTAATGGTCGATGTGTCAAGATGTGGCAATTAATGTTGATGTGGCCATCAAGTGGTCGGCAGGAGGAGCAAACACGTGGCCTAGAGGTGGACCATGCCGCCGCCGCCCTCATGGCTTCCATCGCTCGTGCCGCCTTGCGTGAGAGTGTACCTGGAGTCTCTTAAGCGACGCTTCTGGCGCACCCTCTGGCGACGCTCGTACTTGTTCTGTTCCTCGCGGCCCCAGGGATCTGTCGCGTGAGGTTCGTGCGAGGCATCTTTGGCTGCCTGCTTGGCTTCGGCCGCGTCTTCGGCCTGCTCTGCTCGCGCCATTCCCAGCAGGATCTCGTCGAGCGAGCTCTCCGAGACGAGAACGGACTCGAGCTTGAACCAATGACGAAGTTTGTTGATACGCGAGAAGACGTGGCTCCATGGGAGGCGGTAGTCCGTGTAGTAGAGAAACACGCCCTGAGAAAGCGGCAAGAGTCGAGAATGGGAGAATTGCCTCAATAAATAAATAAATAAATAAATAAATAAATAAATAAATAAATAAATAAATAAATAAATGTTTCAATTCGTACACAAAGACAGGTTGGGGGGGGGGGGGTTGAGAACAAAAAGCGGCGACATGCCGCAATTGACTGGCCTCACCACAAATCAGCAGCAGGCAGTATATACAAGAACGAAACCGTTGGACTGGTGTGTGCCGTGCTTACTCGCGTAATTTGTGCGCATTTTTTCACTACCCTGGGGCATCAAAAAGGCGGTGCACAAAATATGCCGCGATCAAGTTCGCGATTACATCCATAATAACATTTAAATGGGCCTTAAGCGGACCGTGCATTAAAGAAAAAGTCAATATAGCTGGCTGAGAGGTCCGACTCGAAATCGTCATCGCAAGGCCTCTTTTCACAGGACCAATGGAGAATTTACTTCTTGGACTGCACGCGAATACAAAGGCTGACGTCGCTGCCTAGTAAGTGCATCTATGGGCTGTTACGCATGTTTTGCACAGATCCAGAGGGAATCATGGCTGCGTCCAAGGCGCCTTCAGTGAAAACATCGATAGAACGTGACTCTCGTTCCCGCTGTGCTTATGGCCGTGCGGTTACCGTTTTATTAATCAAACTACTACGACAGAGCATCTGAATTTAGTCGTATAGGTATTATAAACCATTATTACGAAGTATACAAAACGTGACCAGCTTATTGCGGGGCCTATAGACTACCGAAATAATCAAGAATAGGATCGGCCGCAGCGCGGTGGCTCAGACGGAGCAAACGAGACTAGCTGGACGGAACCAACGGTGCTGGGGCTCAGGGTGATGAGTTCTGAGTCTATGAGGCTCGAACAACAAAAGAGCGAACTGTGCGCTCCGTGCATAACAGAAACCAAAGCACAAATGTGACAGGTGTTGGAGCCTGTGCCATGGGATCAGCGAAGGGGAGAAAAGCACGATTGTTGAACGCCGAGGCTTGCGCTCCATCACATAAGACGCCGCGGCTATCAAGTGCACTCGCTTTCTCTCTTCCTTGATGTTGCATCCTTCGTGGTGACGTCGGCACATTTATAATTTCAATGAAGACATTCACTTCCTAATGAAATCCATACTGGCTGAAGCATGGTGGCAGAAATGAAAATATGCATGAATTTATACCAAGCGCTGTTCGCTACCTATTCGCTACCTGCCTTCGTGCGGCACCGATACGCTAAATGTAGGATCGCGCCACTTGGATTCCACAACATTATGACAGTAAACATCAGTGAATCTGTCTTCTTGTTCTGCTGTGAAAACATATGTTTATGTGTCAAACATGTGCGTAATTGTCTTGAGGCATCGTGATTACATACGATGTGCGAAGCTTGTCATAGCGATCCGTTCGGCTCGTTGTCCTCATTCCGCCCTTCTTGGATTAATAAGCTCTATTTCACAATACGAGCGGCCACACAGGTGCTTCATATGCTATGGATGTTTTCTAACGAAGCTGATGTTTGCTAACGAACAAATCAGTGCAAGACGCATGTTACGGCAAACCATATTACTATACACTGCTGGGCTTCCGACACTCTTCACCGCGTAACCTCGAAAACATCGGTATGGGTGCTCAAAGGTGATGCCATATAGCCGAAATCCTGCGATTGAGGACCGGTAAGCGGAAAGTGAGCGCTATGCTTAGATGGCAAAGCCGGCCGAACCGTGCGCGGCGAACGTCTAGAGCTTTGTAGCAACCAGTGCGTTTATGAATTTTCAACGGCGGGTACCAGGCCCTTCAAAGCGTTTGTAAAGGGGTGTTCGGGGGAAATAGCTCAGCGCTCCTAGACTCATTGATGATTGGTGTCGGCGTTGCAGAACGCATGCACAGAACTCTGGATATGTTCAATCTAGGGCCCTCTACATATAGACCAATCCTTGTCTTCGATGGTCCTTAGAAGAAGTCTCTTGCCTCCTTTTCCTAAAAACCTGTACGGCTGGTGATGTCTATAGCAGCAGGAAACGTCAGATACGTAATATTTTAGGTAAATAGAGGAGCAGAATGTCAAGAAAACGCTATGTCCTCACGAGGGCGTTGTCACGACAGTGAAAGTACAGAACTTCGGATGATTGTGCAAATGCAGCCTTGAGCTTCGCATGCCGTCTGCTTCTGCAACGAAACAATGAGTTTAAAATGCTGCCTGTCCTGCACAATAGGGGCATTTTCCCACTTTAATCATCCGCGAATTGTGCCCGGCCATATAGGGCTAAAACATCTAGACTACACTCTACGCTAGGAGTTTCCCGCAGCAGTAACGGCGTGGTGATAAGGTATATAATAAAAAGGGCCGCAAGTCTTATATGCACGGTCAAACTATGTGGACAAACCAGCATACTTCTCGGCATTCCTCCTGTCTGGCGCCCGGGAACAGGTGTTTGACGCACTTGTCAACTGCAGTGACCACGTAAGCGGTGACCTTTTCGAGGACGCGGAAGCTGATGGTACAGCCCTTGGCGAACTTGTCCTTCAGCTCGTCCATGGTGCCGAGAGCCTTCACCTCACCGCCCGCCATGATACCCGTACGATGGCACACCAACTTGCACTCTTCCGTGCTGCGATCGCGGCAACCATTTCTTTAGACTTGCGAAGCTACCGGGACTAGCTACGCTACATTTAGTTGCGGCAGACCTAGATAAAGGCTACAGAGTAATAATGAAGCAAGTGGTACTGGAAGGAGCAACATTACAGCTGGGAGTCTAGGGTTCCCTAACGCGTTTCACGTTTTTTTCTAATCTGTACGTATCATCAACAGCAGCAGAGCTTTACGTTCGTCGTGTCAGCTGAAGCTCGCATGGAATAATGTTGTCTCTTACAAGTGGTGCAGATGTCCGCGTTCGACAAAGTGCACGACAGCCTTCGAATTTTGCTCCCGTGAAAATGTGCAGCTGTGGTGAAAAATTGTACCAGCTATATAGTTGCCTGCGAACTCGACGTTCTATGAAAACGTATAGTAGACGTCTTGTAACGGTGCGAGAAGGATTATTGAAGCAAGTGGTACTGGAAGGAGCAGCATTACAGCTGGCAGTCTAGGGTTCCCTAACAGATGGCTCAGCATAAAAAGGAAAGGGAAGCAAAGAAACGACATTTATGTGCAGTTTGGGTACGCAAGTAGGAGGTGATCCAGCGCAGGTCCGAGTCTGTTCGAACAATGCCGGGCATTGAAACGATTTCGCATTGCATGTACGGGGTAAGGGAATATTCATAAACAAATGATTGGAAGTACAACCTGGCAGGACTTGACATATCATTCGTGCGCATAATATAAGGTCGTCACTGTGCTGGTATCTAACGCAGCTTTTTTTTTCTTATTTACCTTCCAGCTGTAGTGGCTGTAAATTCTTTCTCAGATAATTAATAAGAAAGTGACCGTGGACCCTTGAATTTATGCAATTCCGCTACTGACGCGATCTCGTCGCCGATATAACCAACAAGCTGTAACTCCATATTTCGCCCGAACAAACCTATTGAAATGCTTTTTTTTTTCTCACGACCCATTAACGAATGAAATAACTTGCTTGCGTAAAACTGTGTCAACATCGTTCCACTTTATTTTGTTGCCTGATATTGTCCTGTCAGATAATGAATGTTAGCTTACCATTGTCTCGGAAGAGGAAAGTTTATAACAACTGCATCTTACCGGTACTCACCTACGGGGCAGAAACTTGGAGGCTAAGAGGGTTCAACTTGAATTGAGGACGACGCAACGAGCTATGGAACGGAAAATGGTACGTGTAACCTTAAGGGACAAGAAGAGAGCAGAGTGGGCTAGGGAACAAACGCCTGTTAGGGACATATTAATAGGAATTAAGAAGAAATCGTGGGTCGGCCATGTAATGCGAAGAGAACCGTTGGTCATTAAGGGTAACAGGGTGGATTCCTAGAGAAGGAAAGCGTGGCAGGGGACGGCAAAATGTTAGGTGGGCAGAATTGGGCCCAGTTAGCACAGGGCAGGGATAATTGGAGATCCATGGGAGAAGCCTTTGCCCTGCAGTGGGCGTAGACAGGTTGATGATGATTGTCCTGTACTAGCCGTAATTAGGTACTGCCCCCGTTTTTTTCGCACACATTTACTCGCTATAATGATCTGCCATTATAAAACCGCGAAAATTGTATCACCATTGTTTCATGTTTTGCAACCTAATATTGCACTATATCCACTATGCGTGGACTTTGTGTCCGCAGTGCGTAATAAAAAAATTACACCATCTCCCGCTAAAGGGGACCATGAGGCGATGCGAAGCAGCACGGGGGGTGCACACCGCGTTTGCATCGGTTTGACGGGAGATGGTGTAATATTAAATGCGAAGCATTTCTTAGCGAACTTCGGCGAGTTTGAGCATCTATCTATCTATCTATCTATCTATCTATCTATCTATCTATCTATCTATCTATCTATCTATCTATCTATCTATCTATCTATCTATCTATCTAGCTGCCTATGATTTTGTGCTCTCCTGGCCGTTTCGCTAATGGGATGTTTACGAAAATTGGTATACCACAACATGACTACATGACGAACATAAATGACAGGTCATAACATGAAAATCATGACATGCATGTCATGAGTGGCATGATTTACATGCCACGGTTTTGTGCTCTCCTGGCCGTTTCGCTAATGGGATGTATGCGAAAATTGGTATGGCACAACATGACTGCCTGACGAACATAAATGGAAGGTTAAAACATGAAAATCATGATATGCATGTCATGAGTGGCATGATTTACATGCCACGGGTGCGTATTCGTCCGAGGAGGGGACGGCGGGGAATGGGTGTATTCTGAACTGGGTCCAATCGGTGAGACGGGCTTGGCCCCAGTGCTGGCGCATTTTCTGCCGCGGCGTGAACGAAATGCGGAGTAAAAAGTGGTCGCTGCCTAGGTTTTCGCCCAAATTTTCCCATGTAACATCGCGGATGTGACGGGTGAGGGAGAGGTCGGGACATGTGTCTCGCGTGACCGAGTTGCCGGAACGTGTGGGCTGTGCCGGATCGGTAAGAAGCGTGAGGCTCAGCGAGGAAATGAGCTCCTTGAGCTCTCTGCCCCGGGCCTTCTTGTAGTGGTAACCCCAGTGAGGGCTGGGGGCGTTAAAGTCCCCGACAATCACCAGTGACTGTCGGGCCGCTATACGCAGCGCCCGATGGAAGAGATGCGCAAACGAAGCCCTCGCAAGGCGTGGGGGACAGTACACGTTTAAGATATGTATCGATGGTTGGCCCCTCCGTTGAGACAGCACTGACATCATGCTGTAGTCGTAAGGAAGATCCAGATCGAGGTCAATTTGTATCGCCGTGTAAGCTTTATGCACGAGGAGGCATGTGGTGGTGCCGCCTACATAGGAGCAGTATCCAGGAAGGGATGGAGCAGGGCCGGATTCTTGGAGCGCCAAGACGGCCGGCTGAGAGCCAAGTGAACTGAGGAAAAGGGAAAGATGTGAGCGCTTTCGCCTGTTCCCGGAGCCTCCAGGGTTCCACGGTATGATCTCGAATTTAGACGCAATATTTGAAAGGGACGTACGGTTGGTAGCCATCGTGAATGTCCTAGGTTGTAGATTTGGTCTTCCATGTTCTGCTCGGAATCTTCAGAGGCAGGGAGGGGTACGGAGGCCGGATTGTCCGACGGCGGGGTGGTGGTAGCCACCTTACGACGACTGCTCACCGAGGAGGAGCGGGAACGCGATGCTTTAGGTTGAAACTGAGTGATCGCCCAGGCTTGAATAGCCTGAGTGACCTCTACTACTATGCGTTGGACAGAGAAGTTAGTGAGGAGGTGATTAATCGAAGCTTAGACGCGCGTAAGGCGTTGTCTCTCGCGGGCGAGGGTGTGTTCTCGTTCCTTGCTAGCTGGAAAAGCGTTCATCGAAGAAAGAGTGTTCCATAGTCAACGCACGCCGTTCGGAAAGGAGGTGTGTGGAGAGTCACGTGGAGAGGGGGCGTGGAGAGGAGGTGTGTGGAGAGGGTCACGTGGGGAGTGTTTGCGCATGCGCAGTAAGGGTGGTCACGCCGCACACCACCACCACCGGATTGAACTCCGCCATAAGCTGCTTCGCATTAAAAGAATTCGTTGAGATTACACCGAATAGAACTTATCTTGGTTATAGTCTTACACAATGGATCAGGAAACGTCAGGTACGTAATATTTTACGTAAATAAAGGAACAGTTTGGTTAGGGGAAGGACTCTATTTTCTGCAGCCCATTTAGGGAGCACAGCTCAGCGTCTGCCAGAGCTAGGGGAAAGGGACTGAAATATATAAAAGAGGAACGCCTTAGCGCATTGCTTAACCAGGGTTACTCACTCCATTCTGTCTCTTTCAATCCCTTTCCCCTGCCCCCATGGACACTTAGCCGTGCTCCCGATATGGGCTGCAAAAATTAGCGTCCTTTCAACCACAATCACCATTATAATCATCATGTTACGTGAACCGAAAGAGTGCTTCCCAACTTTATTATAATATTCTGGAATAAACTACACTGAAAAAATATAAAATTTCGTGCCTGCGGGAAGTGAAGAGGACTCCGCAGGCGCTCGTGCGGGTGATGTCTTGCAGCACCTCGTAAATGTACTGGCGACCAATCAAGTCGACGCCGCTGGTGGCGTCGTCGAGGATAGCGACCCGCGGGCAGCCGATGATCGCCACCGCTACGGACAGCTTGCGCCTGGTGCCCGAGCTGGGAGAGTAGACATTGAGCAAGCGAAATGTTTGCACCCACAACACGTTTCTCGTTTATGCCAAAGGGTGCAGTTGCGAAAGTGCCAACCATCTAAGAGGGCAGTGAACTTGTAAAAGGAATAGAGAGTAATTGAAGTGAACGTTTATTAACTCGAATACCGCACACATTGCTTGCTGAAGCAAGGAAATATTTTTTGAAGCACAGCTAATTGAGACGAAAAGAATGCTTACTTACTTGACGCAATAGCGAGCCCAACATAATTTATTTATTTAATTATACTCTTGCCTATTCGCTGTTACAGAGTGGGTCGAAAGCAGCACTTCCACGATCAGTAAAGTAACATGACAAACCAAGAACAACTTATACGCGACAGAATTAGATGGAGGAGCAGGCGCTGTAGTCTGTTACATCAAAGAGACTTCCTAATGTCATTCATTCGCTTATGTACTTTAATGGACAAGCTGAATTTCTTCTCTGAATTTCCAAATAGTGACCTAATAGTTCCAATGGCTATGAAAACCGTATTCATGGCCACAACCTAATTTTACTCTTGTGTTACATTACTGTGATAGAGAATTAACTTCATTTCAGTTTCTACAGTGTGGGATGTGAGGACTAATTCCCAGTGCAGAGGGCATCATCACACCAGTATTTCAAGCAAACACAGGTCGCGTAACGCTGACGCCATGCGTGCACCTGTATGTCCCGCACAGCTCGAGCCCATTATCGCCTATGTCCGCGGAGGAGGCGGCGCTGCCCGTGAGGTCATGGACCTTGTGTCCAGGCACTCCGCGCAGTCGGGCGAAGAACTCGAGAGTCTCGTTGCCAGTGAACACGTCCATCAAGGCGTCCTCCTGAGGGCAGTAGCCTATGTGGGACTGCCACTGCAGTGGAAACGACGGCAGATTGCTGAAGCTCGATGGAAAATCGAAGCGATGCATTTATTCCTTTTTTGGGCAGTCAAGTGCTCTAAGAACAATGACGACAGTTGTGCAAGGTGACACGAAAGAAAATTTATCGCACCTTCTAGGCAACAAGACTGCTGGCTGCATTTAAATGAGTGAAGTATGACGACGAAATGCTATCCGGAAGCGAGGACGTCTGACTCGCTATGTCAGGATGGCGAGCGAGGATGCCGACCCTGACAGAAGCCCACGCGGATGTCATTCTCTTATGAAATCTGGCGAAGTGAGGTACGTTGTTGCACAGACAGGAAAACGCCGTCCAGTCGTGTCTTTCCTGTCTGTGCTCCTAGTACTCGATGCAGCTGTTCATCTAGAATTTCGATTTTGGAGGATCGTTACCACTACTGGAGTGGCGTTGCGGATACAACGTCATTGATTGACATTGTTGGTGCCCGATGAATGAAAGCGGATATGCTATCCGCCGATATATTGGGCTATGTCAGCTTTTCTGAAATTAACAGCCACGATTTGAGCGCTGAAATACCACCGTCTAGCTCTTAACCTCCCGCCTTCTCGGGTAGGCAGCGATGAAGGTAACGACGTCAAAAACACAGGGTTACCCGCATGGGAATATGCTAAAAAATTTTAAAATTCATATCCTAGAAAACTAAATGACTTCAAACTGCCTGGCTTGGAGGAGGAGAAGGAGGAAGAGGGGGAGGAGAGAGGAAGGAGGGGAAAAAATAGAGGTTAGCCAGTGCTGAGAACGGCTGGCTACTGTGTACAGGGGAAAACGGGTAATCGAAGATTGAAAACATACTCGTATATCGAAAATTTCATTGAGATTCGTAGACAATGAAAGATCGCCGGAGATGCCCTTTAAGAACAAAAGAAGTGAAACGACGTTGTCGACGCTCCCGGGGACGTAATATGTCGAAAGACTAGCAGACAATTTCCAGGTGTACTTGAAACCGAATTTCCAATGCCCTGGTGCGTGCAATAACAGCATTTCGCGCACATTTTCGCAGGAACCAACAGGACTGAGTCGCACCGTCATCTGACAACGTTCCGAAAGTGTTTCTGGGCCCATTTAAGGCTACCGCTTTAAGACCGGTCCACGCGTGCTTTTATTCACGACCCACCTCCCTGACCGAGCCGGACAGCTGGATGTCCGGCATGTGGCACTCGCCAATGCTGATGCTGGTGAGCCCGCAGAGCATGCGGACGACCGTGCTCTTGCCGCAATCGTTGACGCCCAACAGGCCAAGGCACTCGTCTTGCTTGAGCTGCAGCGACAGTCCGCACACCACGTACGCGTCGTCGTACCACTTGTGCAGGTCGCTGGCAACGAGTGCGTCCTCGGACGCATTCTTCCCGCTCTCCTTTTGCGCCTGCGATGAAGCGATAACAGCATAACGAGCTGTTCAGGGAAAACGCAACCACGATCACTGAGCAGATTAGACCGCTGGTATAATGAGCGACAAGTCAGAACAGCGTGTTTGAAGATTAGATGAAGAAAACGGTAACCTGTTTACTTCTGAACAGAAGTCCTACTGGATGTTCGGGGTAAAGTTACAATTGCTTTCGGTGGTTTTGCGTCCCAAAACCACGATATGATTATGAGACGCCGTAATGAAGGGCTTCGGAAATTTAGACCTCCCGGGTTTCTTTAGTGCCCTGACATCGCACAGTACAGGAGGCTCAACGTCTTGCCTCCATCGAAATGCAGACGCCGCGGCCGCGATTCAATCCCGCGACTTTCGGATCAGCAGTTGAGTGCAATAGCAACTACACCACCATGGAGGGGCAAAAAGCGTACCACGACATAAAGCGTGCCACGAGTTCACAAAGAAAAAAGACGCGATGCGCCACGCATGCAGCTGAGAAGAAAACCTGTGTAGTTTTGCCATAACACGACGGAAGGTCCCTAGATATTTTTTTCCGTTTTTTGAAGTAGCGAAGAGCTTTGATGTGCCGCTGGCGCATCTGATTGGTCGGCGTTGCTTTTGGCAGCCATGTTCTTCCTAAAGCTGTTACTTGAATGCTGCAGAGAGAGAACGTCAAAGAAAGTTGCGCGTTTCAGTAGGCGTTTCATTACATATGGCACGTCCACTATCATATTTGATAGGAACGCGTATGTTGGCGGCCGTACGCTATGTGCGTGCGTGTGCTCCGCTCCACGCGTTTAGGAAGAACATGGCTGCCGACGCGGGCTTTGAGCGAGAAGGTGCCGGGAGAGGAGGTAGTTGTCGCTACTTAAAAAAAGGAAAGTGAACATCTAGGGCCTTTGGTCACGACAAGCTCCTATGGGAAGTAGGCCTGTAATAATTGTGCACATTTATGAAGATTCCTGCCGAGTTGGTCGACCAGCGGTGTTACAGACAACGGCGATTTCCTCAATTGACAATGCTTTCCGTTGCGAGGCATTTCTCAAGTAGGTAAAAATGCACCTCTCCAACAGATATATATGCTCCTTCAACAGAGGCGTAAGCATGTTGACAACTTTGGAGACATTGTTCCTCCCTGTAGCTCTGCATTATACCGGACAGGACCAATGATCCTGTAAGATTCTGTCTTAGGGCACTATAATCTTCGTGCTTTCTTAATGTTGTTCAATGTATTTTGATGTGGATCTGACTTTAATGAGATTTTGATGTCGATCCAACTTCATTCGCAGAGTTTTATCCGGAAAAGTGCATGTTGTTACCTTTAGTTTTTGCTTGGTCAAGAGGAACTAGTCGTGTTTAACCGAAATCAGTGATTTGATCTGGTTACCGGTCTTGTTATTTGTTCAACTTACGTCGCCAATCGACGCCGTATGGGTCGATGCGCGTCGATGTTAACGTTTAACCGAGGAGACGGAGTAAATAACCCCCATACCGTTCAGAACATCTTATATTTTATCCCGGGCATAGAGTGCCCTCGCACCCACACAGAATTTCTGCGCATGCGCTCTGTGTTAAACTTGACGTTCTTACCTAAGCAATGCCGTTAAAGGTGCAACGTATACGCAGTACTAAAGCTCACTGGTAATGCTTGCTGAGATTCTCCGGGCATCAAGGCAGCATCTTGGTGGTTGTAAAGAACGCGCGCTGGATATATATCACTAGCGCTTACATTACCAAGTGCTGATAATCTGCCTGTCGCCCACTACCATGATCAGCCAAAATCACCATCATAGTAGTGGCTCTTGTGGCGGGCATTATGGGGACATCGAAGCTGATGTATGCCTAATCGAATGCACAGTTGATTCGCCTTAACGCATCCCCTCACCCTCTTCCTCTCCTCACTTCCTGATGCATCTCCTTTGACTAAAGGGGATAGAAGGGGCGCAGAATGTCACAATAGATGCACATAGTGGACGTCCTTCCCGAGGCAGTGAGTAGACGTTCCATGTCGAGCTGCTGTGAATTTGCCGCTGTCTTTCAATCGTTATTAATAATAATCTAGTGGACGCAGATGCATGGAAGGGTGGGTTGTGTTAAGCCGAACTGACTGTGCATTCACTCAAGCACACCACAACACCCGCAACATCTGCACCATGCCCACTATAATTATTGTGGTTTTTGTGTGTTATGGTAGTTGGCGAACATGGTGATGATGTTACGAGAAGTCGTCAGCGATTCGATGGTACATAGAAATAAACGAACATCAACCTATCACAGCGGTAACCGCATCATGTTGACAAGTGAAGCATTACTATGTGCCTGACTTGTCAACTTCACACCTCGCTTTTTGCTTGGATGTCCTTGGATGTCAACTTTGGCTGATCCAGATGACCTGCTGACTCGGTGCAGAACAGTCGGCCCGAGTTACGGCAACTGATGTAAGCGAAGAGCAGCAGCGTGTATGCACTGAGAAAGTACAACTCGGTGCCCACGGCGGCAGGATGTAGTTCGAACGGGCTCCACAGTACGGGTGGTGCATTCTCGTCCAGCACTGCGAAGAGCAAATAAATTTACAGCGGGAATTTACTGGTATCAGTTGTCATTGTCAGCGAGGAACGGCGTAGCGGCGACTTGACGACGCTCCGCCGGACTTGTGAAACTAATAATAAATCATGGGAGTTTACGTGCTAAAACTACGATATAATTATGAAGCACGCCGTAATGTAGGGCTCCGGAAATATTGAACTGCTGTGATTCGTTGCTGTTCCCAGACCGCGCACCGTACACGGGCCCCTGTAATTTTTCACTCCATCAAAAATGCGACTGCGATGTCTAAAACTGAACCCGGGTATTTGGGGTCAAGAGTGAAACATCATAAGAACCGCATCACTGCCACGGACAGCTTTGGACATTCGATAACCTGTGGCGCATTACGCCCCCCCCCCCCCCCCCCCTCTTCACATTACGGCGTCTCACATAATCATATCATCGTTTATGGGCATGCAACCCCATACGTTATTATCATTACTCCTATAGCATTTAAACACATCGACACGTACTTGCGCAGCACATGTCGACGGGCCGCTTGAGAAGCCCCGAAAACGGTTCGGTACGCTGCGTGATGCGGTAATCCTGGACGTCGGCGCACAGCACGCGCAGGGCCGTGGTGTTCTCGACCGGCGTGGCAGCCATGTGGTCGCAGGTGAAGCGCACCCACTCGAGCACGATCACCTTGATGACCCCCACGGGCACCGCGCAGGGCGGCACAGCGGCGCACGCCTGCCATACCTCTTCGCTGCCGAGGGTCGTCGAGAAGAATAGGCACGCCTTCATTGAGAGTGAACCTGCCCACACCAAACATCATTTAAGGTGATAGCAGGAAAATGGGTACAAAGATATTGTGGTACAGAAGATCGAAAACACACTCCTCGTTCACTCATCAATATTCCAAAGGTGGCACGGGGAGTGTACAGATGTATGATTAGCATTTGACATCCATAAGCTGTTACAAATGTGCGTTAGCAAACCCTCTTTGACTTTACACGGTTACAAATTCGTTTTTCTCGGAATTTACGGCGACGTGACTTCTTGTGTGCTCAGAAACGAACCCTCGAGAAGGCATATGCCGTCCTAGCGAAGACAAGTCCACTTGTCGGAACGGTGGCTCCAGCGACATTCCTTGTTCTTCATTGTTTTTTAGCGATTTGTTCATCGATTCAGGCCTCCATCCTCCCCTGAGTTTCTCTTCTAGTTCAGATTCTATAAGTCCTTTATGTTATTCAGACTCTATGTGTTATTAGGTAGGGCATCGGATGTGTTATCCGAAGGTCGTGGGTTCGGTTCCCCACCTTTAGGCAGGTTTGTCTTTTCGTCCACTTTAATTCCTTTCTACACACCGCAAAATTACAATACCATAATTAGTCATTTGAATAGCTTCCGCTATGCTTGCTTAGGCATCATTGTTTGTTTATTAAGTTGCTTCTAACAAATAAACGAGCGCTTGACCCCTTCCCATATGTTATTTATGTTATTTAGAAGGCCTATGTCTTAGTAAATAAATTATCAGTTAAAAGTCAGCGCTTTCTTGCCTTTTCATCTTGTATTTCGTTTCTTGTTTTATTGCGCTGTATTAACCAAACATTTTTTTAGTAACCTCTCTGGCGGGCATGTTTACTTTTCCTCAGCTGTCCCTAAACACTAAGGCTTTGTAGTCTAGCGCCCAAACATAAATCTGGCTTATCTGAACATTAAATTTAAAAGGACACTGAAGCGACAATCTATTGATATCGTATTAGAAATTTACCCCTCGCCATTACCAAAGGCACCACTCAAGCGCGGAGAAAACACTCCGTGAGCTAGACAATGCGCTAATAAAAAACACAAGCGGCGACGCTGCTCGGTGGGTTCCACTACTACATGCAGTCTGTTTCAGGAGTTCCATGCAGCAGAACCAAGGCTACGAGACCATCGAGCGCAGAATTCTTCCGAAGCGAGATGATGATTGTGGTTCGGTCACGAAAGGACGCTACTTTCTGCAGCCCATGTAAGAGCACGGTTAAGCGTCCGTGGGGGTGGGGGGAAAGGGAGTGAGAGAGATAGAAAGGAGAGAAAAGCCGCAGTGGAGGGCTGCGGAAATTTAGAACACCTAGGGTTCTTTAACCTGCACTGACAACGCACAGTGCACGGGCCTCTGACATTTTCGCCTCAATCGAAAATGTGACCGCCGCGGCCGGGATCGAACCCGCGTATTTTGGGTGGCAGCCGAGCGCCGTAACCACTACACTACCGCGGCGGGCCCGAAGCGAGACGAAATGCCATTGTTCAGTCTCGCACACCCCGATTCATCTTTCCTCCTTCCAGGACTGCAGCTGCCACTGCGGCGCCTCCCATTGGCAGATGACAAGCCGCGGAAGAACACGTTTAACATGTGTTCGCCCTCGTGGTTGGCCGAAGAGTGCTCTAGCTTCCACAGTGCTGCACGGAACTTCTGAAACAGACTAGTGCGCGTGACGTCGTAATATTAGAGACGTCGTAATTATGTAGACTAAGGTCTACATAATTATTTGTAGCTATTATTTGTAGTTATGTAATGTAATTATTTGTAGCTATATGGAATGCAATATGCATTGCATTCCAAGGAAGACAGACTGAAAACGGTGTGTTTCAGGCAATTTGACTGAGAGTTTGCGGCGAGACTACGAAATGGAGGGATGGGGTCCTTGACGTCACCTCTCAAAGTTTCAGCGCAGAATTAATTGATGTAATGTTGACTTTGATTTTCTCTTCTAATATGGTAAACAAAATCACGAAATTAGGAGCACTGTATAGTTCCGGAAGAATAATCTATCGGCCCAAACCACTTCAGTGTTTCACTTTAGCGTACCTTTAAACATGTTCCTTCGTTTCCAAGTGTTACCTCATCAAGTACATGTATCTTCGTTGTCAGTGAATCTGGCTTTATAACACGCGTCTTTGAAGTTACCAACTTCGCTTCAATTGGTAACGCACTTCCAAACAAGTAAGGCGCTTTTTTTTTCGGTAGTTACTCGGGGCTAGCTTCGAATGGAGTTCGCGTAAAGAAGTTCGCGTTCGCAGAAAATCCGATTCGGCGTCGTTACAGGTGAGCGAAAAATGCGAGAATAAACCGCGGGCAAAGAACACTCGGGTTGACGTCAAATTTCTAAAGTCACCTCCTGCAAGCCATGTACTGTAACCGATTTGTAAAGAATAGGGAGAGGCGAGTTAGGTGAAAGCGCATTGGTGCTATCCTATTCCTGGGCATTGCGCGTTTGAAAGATGCGAGATACTCACTTCGTCACTTTTGCATTCTTAGTCGATTAGGTTGTCACTCCTCGTTCATTTCACATAAAATGACTCTAAGACATGTTTGACTGACGTTCATTCACTTTCTAATTTTTTGCTGATTTACCGTAACTGACATATTTCTATCCGCGTACCGAGGTGACACGCACCTGCATACGTTGGCGAGTGGTATGCGGCTATGCGCCAGACGTTTTGCCCCTTGGATTCACAAGTTACAGGGAACTGAAGCTGTAGATATCTCGGGCGCGAGACCAGCACCCTACACAGATGACACGATGGTTCGGAAATGAACTCTTAATAAAGGGGAAACTGGCGAGCGTATGCGAGCTCCAGCGCCTTTGATGCTGCATGGTGGTGTTGTTGTCGCTACTGCTGCTGCTGCTGATGATGACGATTATTATGGTGATGATGACGATGATGATGATAATAACTTTAGCGCTCCGCCGGATAAGGAGGCTCCTTACTCACCGCCCCCGGCACACGGTCCCATGTGACGGGGACCAGAACATCCGCGATTAAAAACAAGCAAAGATGTCTTCGCCTTTCGCCTTAGCGCCGACGTCACTGCATCTCCTAGCGTCACTGCATCTCCTTTTACAGTGCTTCCATAGCGGCCTCTGGAAGCACTGTAAAATTTGCATTTATGCGCGCTGCGACGAGATAAACCGCAATCCCATGATTCTGCATGGTCTTTCAAACGCAGCCTGGTGCAGCGCACAACTCTACGGGCGTACCTCTTTGCGGCATGATGCACTGAACTGCCAAAGTTTCCTTAGTAGACGTGTGTCTCTCGAAGCGAATACAACTCACCCATGAGAGCGTAGATTAGAAACGTGGTGACGTACGCTGTGCCCACGCTACGGGAACAGTAGGCGATGGCGTAGGCCGACAGGATGGCGAGCGCGCTGAAGCAGGCGTAGATCGCGAGCAGGGCATCTGCAAAGGAGCCACTTCTATTTTTAAGCGGGCACTGAACTTAATACCCAAACCCCTTATATTTCGAGTCAAATATGAGATATAAATATGGGGTATGTACGCGTATATTGTGCTGCCTCTAGACAGAAACAAATTGTTCTAGTCACGTCAAAATGTTCTGGGACAGGCTTTTCTCTAGAAGCTGGCCATTTGTAACTGTAATTATGCAGACTGGGAAATATAAAATTTCAATTTCAATTCAGCCAAACCCTATTTATGGTGCTAAATTTCAGCATCGCTTCTCATGTCACCACCTCCACACAAATGAAATGATAAGTAAAAACAAACAGGCAAGCATGCGAATGAAGAGATGAACAACGAAACAAACGAGGAAATGCACTAGTAAAGAATAATTGAACATACTGACAAAAACATAGTGACAAATCGCAGCACATGACGGTTGCACAGCGCCGGTGCTTGTATTCCATGCAATTTTTGTCCGTGTCGCTCCGTCACCCGTTTTGCGCTGCCATTTCTCACTATGAGCAAACAACTATCCCTCCAGTCGTCTTGGACAAGAAGAAGCAAGCACGAACATAGGCATACCTACACACTTTACGAGTGCACTGTTCCCACATGACTGTCTTCCCAGTTCTGAGGAAGGCCTGGGTTTCTCATGCTCTGCTGTAAATGTTCGGCCGTAGCCGTACTTGGATGTGCTCATTCGACATTATCTAGATGGAGCTGTTCTTCTTGACTTTTCAAAGCGATAATAAGCTGAAATATCGCTAGCGACGTCGTTGCTAAATCGAACAGAGCTATTAATGCGTCTCTGGTCGATATAACACACCAGGGCCACGAGGAGAACGTCGCTTCAATGTGCGAGCACACTAACTGAACACCATATTTTGCGTCCTGCAGCAAAGCCATTTTGGAGCCAAACCTCGATACAACGAAGTCATACTCGCAGTGCAAAAATTTCGTTATATCGCGAATTTCGTTAAGCCGAGGTGCCTATATTTTAAGAGTAACAGTGTTTGGGGTGGTTTCTAGAATAGTCCTGCATCTCCTTCGAGAGCACATGGAAGTGCAAGAGCCAAAGGGAGCAGAGTAGGCATTAAAAAGGCGCTTCAGCAAGCTCACTGCCGAGAAGATGATTGAAGATGCTTGTCGCGACAGAGTGTCGGTGATAAGTCGTACTCTCTTTTTCGTCGGTCTCAGTTATGATCAACATCTGAAGTTTGTTTTTCCAGCTATATGCCGTATGCCCAGCATGAATTCATTGCGATTTCGGGCATGTGAAAATTTCACACTACGGCATTATTGCTGCTAAAATGTTTCATGCGAAATGACGTGCAGTAGTGGCTTACGCCCCAAAGTCATTTCCTTACATTTTTACTAAATAAGCTTACTAACCACACATATTTCAAGTATTTGCTTGAAATGGCCCGAAACTTCATTATATCGAGACTGTGCGATGAAATTGTTTCGTTCAATAACGAGAAATATACTCAGTTTTCAATGCAACTTAAATAGCTAAGTGAAAATAATTTGTTCAGTAGAGGACTTCGTTAAATCGAGGATTGCTATACCGAAGTATTCAACGTAAGCTTAAATTGAACGTCAGAAGTACGAATGCTCGTGACGCACCGTTCGAGGCCACTTCGAGCCGGAAGTAAAAGGCGAATGTATTGGCCACGGGAATCGCCATGAAGCCCGAGACGAGGCCGTCGAACCAGACGTTGGCCAAACAGTGCGTCCAACCGGACATGCCAGTCATGAGCTGTAGTTGCATGAACCCGCTGCAGCTCTCGGCACTAGGAAACGCCACGAACACCGCGACTGTCAGGGAGAGGGCCAAGGGTGCCAGCAACGCCCACACGTGCGCCATGCTGCTCAGAGCCTCAGCGAGTCGCGTCATGGGGTCGTCGTTCGCCATTATCGCGTCGGAGTCGGCACGGCTTTTGCCTCCCAGGCCAGTCCTGCTACTTCTGTGAACCCGACCCTGCGCCACCACCTGCAGAGACGGCACGCACGTTATCAGTTATACCGTGAAAGCAGCGGCAGAAACCGGACGGAATAGTTGGCGCGTATGCGACGAAGTCGGGTTTCGGGCGCAGCCCCCACAGCTAGATGCGCCGATTGTCTGTACGCAATTGCGAATGTGGCTCACCAAGGACTTTTGTGTGGAGTTTACCGAGTATCCCTGCGTGCCACTTTATTGGGGAATTTTCGCTACCGAGACGCTCAGTGGAAAAAATTACACGTTAGTGCCCCAATAAAACGATGCGACAGTGTTGATTCACTTTTCCCAAGAGCGTATCATGGGTCAATGGGACAAGACAGCATGGCATATGCGCACGCGATTCCTATAAAGGCTGTGCGATCGTGTCCACACGCAACACAAACGAAAGCAGCAAACCGCTTCTAAGTAGCGGCTATGCTCCCCGAGTATTCACAGAGTGCTTTTGCGCCGGAGTTCTTCGCGAGGAATATCAGCGACCAGGCGCAGTACATGTTATTAGCGAAGGTGATTGTCCAATGAGACAGGGCACTCATCATAGAAGTGTTGCACGAACGCGGCGCCAGATATTGACTTAATGCATTGGCGGGCCAGTTGGTGCTAATCTATCTAGCACGTCCTTGATTTAAAGGCAACAGCTACAATGGGCGTCAGGATGCGTGTTCTGGCTACTAGGGTGCCTGGCTTAACGTTTGGTAATGCATTGTGTGCCATAATTTGGGTCGCAGAATGACATCGACGTTTTATTCTTTATCAAGACAATTTCTGATGTATAGTATATACCTATAACAAGGCCGATACTGTGCCACAAACTTACTGCCACGCTGTCTACCGAAGGAATATTTTATTTCATTTGCTTTTTTTACCCAATCGGCATTCATTACGTTTTAGCTAAGTGTAAGGGCTCATAAGCCGGTGGCACTATAATGACTCCCTTAATAGAACGGTCGACCACGCCACAGCTCTGCAAGCCGGCGCACATTGGCACCGCCGCCATGATGGTGCTGAACGACGTGTATGGTTTCTCGGCGCTGGCAAAAAAAAGACTTTCTCACTAAGAAACACTGCTATTACGCAGGTACAACATTTCTTTCTGAGAGCGATAATACGCAAGGTAAAAAATTCCTAGGAGTCCGTAGCTGTGAATACGAAAGATGAGACTTATACTGTCGTGGAACCCGGTCTCTATGCACTAGAAACCGGAAATTTGGCAGCCGAACATCGCGCGAATATAATATGGCATAGCTGTAAAGGTGAGCAAGGAATCACGTGGAGCTGATACCAGCACACACGTTGTAGTTATGAGGCCCACGTGATTTTATTACCGTTAATCAAGACGTAGCTTACGAGCATGTGACGTTATTGATGTCTCGACCAATTAATTACTCACGTCAGTTATACGTTCATATACGAAGTGAACGAGACGCGTTTTTTTCAATTTTTGTACGATATTTCTGTGCCACATTTTTCTGCCACCACTTTTTAAGGTCTCCTTTGCGTGAGACATGAAGGGCTTTCGACTCATAAAAGGAGGCTGATGATACTCGCTGTAACAATATTGGCCTTAGCTCCGAACAAAGCACAAACAGCGTTTGACATTTGAAAGACGTCTTATGCCATTGGCGATCTTTTATAAAGATTCTCACGCTTGACGTGCGCCAGGTATCTTCGATTCGTACCTCGGGTACGTGAATGACAAACGTGGTCTCGAACCGGGCAGCGGGATCAGCAGCACGGAAGGCCAGCACGGCGTTACTGAGAAGGTCGACGGCCAGGGACGAGCTGAGCACGGCGTATGGGTTGAACCAGGCCTGGAAACTGCAAGGTGTAAAACGTAAACCGGCCGGTCATTCGCTTCCACGAAGAAGCGAATTGCGCATGCACCACCTGCTGTTCACCTAATAAAGCACTGCGCGTCCCTACATCGTGAGGCCATGATCAGGACACATATTCATGTTGAATAAGGATAGAGAGCTTCAAGCACGAAGGACAATCGCTTCTCATTTGCCCGGGGGAGGCGCTGCTGGCTACACAGCCGCTGTCGACCGTGCCAGTCAAGACAAACTCATCTCACAATGAGATTGGGGTACACAAACTCAAGTCACCGCCGTGATCACGATTTGCAAATCTGTTGAAGGCTCATCCTCGCATTTGACTATACATGTGTTGGACAATGTGCGGCCACGAAACAGGGATGGTATGGTTGGCGGTCCGGAAGCGGGAGGGGGGAGAGAAGGTGAAGGAGGAGCAAAATCGGATGGGGCGAGCGCCCTCTGATGCCTCCTTCACGCTCTTTTCACCTGTAGATGATTACGCCGTCGAGAATCGCAAATGGTGCGTAGCCTACATGCTGGTAATATAGAGTGTGGGCCGCACACGATCCGTAGCTTACGATGAAAGCAACAGTACGGCCATCTTATTTGAGTCTCACGGCGAGAACGCGCGCATTACCATTTCCCATGTGTTGCGGGCAAAGCTAGATATTTAATGATTAGACCGATTGAGTGCACGAACACGACCATTATTAAGTGTTTCACTGCTACGAATTGAGTAGTATACAATGGGAAGCCCTACGTGAGCGTGTTACAGCAAGATTTGTTTCAACTAAGCCGAGCCTCGTTTGCCTGAGAAGTTCTTCGGCGATCTGTACCGTCGTGTGGCCCATAATGAGTCAGGAACTCGAACGTATGGAAGCGAAATATAGTTCTGATTGATTGATTTGACTGACTGATTTCTGGGGTTTTAAGTCCCAAAACCAGCTGTGATTATGAGAGACGCCATAGTGTAGGGCTCCGGCAATTTTGACCACCTGGGGTTCTTTAACGTGCACTGACATCGCACACTACACGGGCCTCAACATTTCGCCTCCATCGAAATACAGCCGCCGCGTCCGGGATTCGATCCCGCGACATTTGGACCAGCAGCCGAGTGCCATAACCACTAGAGCACCATGACGGGGCAAATATAGTCCCGAGCAGCATGCACCCTGCCGTCCTGTTTCTACTCTCGGAAAGCGTCAGTTGTTCCTGGTACTGTTAAGCATGATAGGCCATAGTTCCCAGTGTATCAACTTACAAGTATTCAGGGGTGGGCCTTAAAGGGAGCGCACCACCAGAAAATGCAATGTGGCAAAGTGCGACAGGAAAAAAGAAAGGCACAACAAAAGACAAACGAACACAAGCACCATCTCTCAACCACTAGGTATTAAAGCGCGCACATGCATAAATGATACACAAAATCAAACATAGTCGTTGAAAGTTAGTGATAGTGCTCTACATTTGTCATTTCTTCTTGTGTCCTTGTTACCTGTTGCGCTGTGCATGACGGAAAACCTGCCAGACTATACACTGAAGATCCCGTCCTCACCAGAGCTCGTAGGAAATGTTGATCAGGATGCAGGATGCTTTCGCAAGGTTTAGTAATAACGGAGACGGGCACTGTTGCGCAGCATAATACGGAACACTGATATATCTAAACATCTGTTATAGCGAACTGAATATGAACTTTGGTGGGTCAAGCTTCATTTCAGTGACATTTACTCTTTATATACTACAACGTAACCGGAAAGGCGAGAGACTTCAGCGGGGAATTTTACAACGACCAAAGCCGCTGAAGTAGGAAAGGCCTACTCGCGCGCGGACATGGTGGAAAAACTGCACCGTGCTGTGAAAAGTCACCAGAATAAAATAGCATCCGAATTGATATAAACCTGAACGCGGGCTCCTTTTGTTGAACGGACTTTTTTTTTCTGCTCTAAGCAAAGGCAATCACGGCCTACGCCGTGACTGTGCTGCGTCCTCTGTGTAGGAATGTTGTCCCTTTTACCTTAGGAATGCATACGTCAGCTTTTGACGCAACAAGGTAAGAGTGAACTTGCCCATGCCCGCGGAAGACCGTGCCGAAGACGTAATGTTGTGTGTAGCCAACGTAATCCAGCACAGCCTCACGGAGCAGTACACGGTGCGCACTGCTGTTGTACACGTCCACCTCGGCGCCTTCCTCGTTCAGCTGCAAAAGCAAAGCGCAATAACGATTACAATAAATAAATGAAAAGGTAGGCAGCTTGCATCAGTAGTACAAGGCTGGAGCTGAGAACGTAGCTTGTGGCCGACCTAGTCACGTGAGTAGCTGTTACGTGGTTTGGTGGGAACATGTCACGTGACTAGCTGCCACCAACGTTGGCTGTCACGTCATGTTACGCGATTTCGGTGACGCGTCTCGGTTCAAATTGGCTTGGCGGGCAATATCCGGTTATGAGGTCCTCCTCCTGCTTTCCGTCGTTAACCTCACGCCATTCCACCTCACGCTCACCTGCTTTTCCCACCCCTTGGTATGCTATCCTATACAAGGCTATGCTTTTTCCCCTCCGGGATAATTTCGAACACCTGGGGTCTTTCTGACGTCCTTCATTATGTTAAACGTTAATAATAATGTTAAAGGCAGCACAAACAAGTACACAGGGAAAAAGAAGGAGACAGGACACGGGGTCCGTGAGTTCCTATATAGAAAAACAACTAAAGCTAACGTTTGCTTCGAGGGAGGGGAAATGTTGAGGCCCAGTGTACTGTGCGATGGCAGTGGCCGTCAAAGAATCCCAGATGGCCCAAATTTCCGGGGCCTTCCACTAAGGCGTCTCTCATAATCATATCCTGGCTCCGGGACGTAAAACTCGACAAAAATCAACCAATCAACGTTTGCGCAGTGTCTTGGGGGAAGATAAAGAAACGCCAGTTGATTTAAAGTAGGAAAGATCAGGAGTATAGACAACTCCTCGTACACTTTGGCCGTCCAACATTGAGCAGCCATTCGTAGTACATCGCGGGTTTTGTGGATTGACACAAACCTTTGTTTAAGGGGGGCGCCGTTCTCACTTTGTTGTGACGCGCAGCACGCACAGACCGCGCTTATGTTGCGTGTCGCTTCGAGAATGGTATCGACCGCTCTACAAACTTTGCATGCATGGCCGACGCGCACATTTGCGTGCCTCCTATATCAGTGATAATACCAGAACACGTTGTGACGAACGCATAAAAGCCGACGCATTTCGCTGTTGGTCGATTTTTACCGTCCACGGACGACCGACGACTGTTCACGCCACTATCGTCTTGCAATGTGATTTGCTTTGCTTTGTTGGACACAGGTTCGCCCAATAAACAGTTCAACTTACAACGCCTTGAGTTGTGCTGCGTCCTTCATTGCCACAACCACGCGACATCTTGTGGACGTGCTTCCCGGTCTGTGTACCGTACGCCCTCGTCCAGCCATGAGCCAAGCCCACGCCGTCAAGAGGACGACTCCAAACCGGCCCTTCGAACTAGCCGCGGGCCGCAAGGCCTACCGACAGAATACGGGCTTCCTCCCAACAACAAGAAGAAAGCGCAGGCTGCGACAAGGACAACATCCACGATGACGGCAGCACTGTCACCAGCAACAGTCACCAACATTCCGGGGACGAAGACCCAGAAAGCTGGCTTGAAAAGTTCGACCGCATCGCCGCCTTCAACAAATGGAACTTCGACGACAAGCTGTACCACATATATTTCTAACTGGAAGATGCCGCAAGGACTTGGTTCGAGAAACGAGAGTCGACGCTTGGAACCTGGGACTTCTCTCCATCCGCATTTTTGCACGTCTTCGCGAGCGTCGTCCGTAAAGAAAGAGCAACAGCAATGCTAGAGACACGGGTGCAGCTCCCGAATGAAAACGTTGCAGTACTTGCGGCTGAGATGACCGGACTCTTCCGCCACGCCGGTGCCGAGGAGAAGGTTCGCCTGCTAATGAGATGAGTAAAGCAGGAACTGTTCGCTAGGCTGATAAAGAACCCACTCAAAGCAGTCCAGAATTCCTTTCTGAGGGCACATAGATCGAGAAGACGCCGGACATGCGCAACCGCCAGTACAATTACCGTTCGACGCCACACTACACCGAAGTTCAAGGTCTCTGCTACGACGAACTGCTCGTGACCATCAGGGCCATAATTCGCGAGGAACTGCGCCGGATGTTCCTGTCGTCTCAGGCCCAGGTAACCTGCCTGGAAGACAATGGGTCGGATTCACAAAACTCACTTACGAGAAAATTTTCGCGTAAGAGAAATTTTTCTGCGTAAGTGGATTCACGAAGCGAAGAAAACGTCGTAAGAGGACGTGGTTCTCACATCGGCCGCTGCTGTAGCGAGCGCTGAGGTTGCCGATTAATATATCAGCGATAGTGATGCATTTGCGACGTAGGAGAAAAAGGCTCGTAAGTGGATTCACGAAGCGAAAATGGTCGCAAAAACAGCGTAGCTAAGCGGAAATCCTAAGAGTGGTCCGGAGCACTCTTACGAGCAACATGGTGGCGTTGGAACGGGCAACCGCGGCGGGTATTTGGGTGCCGTAGGTGATACTAAAAAAATTATGGCCATGTAAGCTGGCTGATGATTGCCGCGTATGTACAAGGCTCACAGCCTTGAGGTTGTTGTTGCAATTCTCTCTTACGCATTGGACAATCTTGCCACTAGCACTTGTCCAGTAAGCTTGTTGTTGGAGTTATTAAAGGTGCCTATTGGGTATTTGCAGCAAAATAACTTATGCATGTAAATGCTTGCGATTGGATGAAAAATGAAGAGTTGCGTGAACGGTGCTTGTTGCCAAAATCGGTGCGGTGTATGGTCAATATTTTTTACCTTGTTTTTGTTGCATCTCCCAATAAGGCGTACAAGCTGTGTTACCGTTGCAGCATTGGTCGCACATGTACCACCATAAGGGAACGGACAAAATTCTGTCGCACACTATTGGAATGGAAGTTGAACAGTAGGCTCCAGTCAGCCATTCACGAACTCCTTATGTCGTTTACAGCTTCTCTAGCTGCAGTGGTCTTTATTATTTCCCAATAGGAACGCTCACCCAAATGCAGCTTCTGCTGTACATTATAGGCTGATTTACTGAAAACATATCGCTTCAACATATCAGCACATACAAGATATGTGTGATTTTGCGCATAAACTAAGAAATAAATTGAGTTTAATAGACATTCACTGTCCGTAAAATAAAATGAAAAGGTTTCGCTATGGCAAATATTTAGGAAGGAATGCAAGCGCCTAAAATGCACGCGAAAGCCTGTGCTAATGCAGTGCAATGTCACCTCGACTGCACTCGCGCATTTGACAATTAGGTTCTTTTTAATTGGACGTCAGAGTCTCAGCAAAAGGCCGCTTCGTCCCTCGAGGTGCGTATTTTGGCTGGAATGTTAACCTAACGGGAGTTATCGCGTAGTGATATGCCGTGCATCACATCCAAGCTTACGCCAGGTATCATAAATATCGTAGCAGACGACGACAGCAGACCACGGTTTGAGCGAGAGGCCAAGCATGTGACTGGTTAGAACGAGGTAACTCTCTACAGCAGGGCATTTTATGACGTCACTAAAATGATGTCACTCACTTCTTTCACCGCGCATTTCTGTGGTGGTCGTCACATTATCCCCCTCGCACATAAGAGAATTTTTCATATCACCGTAAAGAACGCGTAAGTATTTTTTAAGAGCTCTCTTAAGGCGAAAAGAACATCATGGCGACGTAAACATAGTATGTGGGTGTTGTTTCGTGGTAACGTTTCTTGCTTGAGCTCCTTTACGATTCCATGGGATGTGTTGTTAATGCCGTCGCTTTTTCGGTGCGTGAAAGTTTTGTGAAAGCCATCGCCAGTGTCTCTATTTGAGCGGTGAACACTGTTGAAGCCTCTGCCTTTGTGCTCGTGAACAGGGAACCGCGGTCAGTGTGCCGCCGTGGACTCACATTTAGGAAGCCTGCATTGTGTGTTTGAAGACCGGTCAGTTCGTTTGCCTTGCTTTGTGGTCGTTTGTTTTTGTGGCGTACGCCGTTTCGCATCGACCGTGTTTGGGCGCGTTACTTCAAGGATAACTCCGTGTTTAGAAAGAAACGGCCTAGACGTGTGCGTAGGTGCTGTGTTGACACTTCGAGGTCTTTTGAAGAGGCAGAGACCATGTGGAAGCAGTGCAACAGGTAACATAATTGTCGACTGCGCTACGCTTTGCCTTTGTGCCCTTCCACACCGTCACTTTGCTTGCGTTAGCGGCTAATGTGCGGAACCTGAAATAACATACCGATACGTTCTGTTGTGCATTTTTTAATTTAATTTATTTTATTTATTGAAACTCTCTGGCGTACAGGCCAAAACAGGAGTTTCCATATTAGGCACAAATGCAGTTGTTAATAAAAAATGCAAAGAGATTGTAGTTTCTTTCACGGAACTTCAAAAAACCATAAAAATTCAGAAAGAAACGTAATGAAATAAGTGCACGAGGTGCTATTTTACGACACACATATCCACTTGCTCAGTAGAACACTCAACAAGACACTGCTTTCGAATATATAAATTGCTAATCCGACACTATTAAACGACATTAAGTACAATCGGTAAAATCGCTCAGCAAAGCCCTTTCAAGGATTTTAATCTCATTGAACGTTGCAACATCGTGCGGTAACCTGCTGCACGCATCGATAGCCTACACAATAAAGAAGTTTTTAAAAGAATGTCTGTTGTGTCTCAAAGGCTGTACGTAATGTCTGGGGCCACTGCGCGAAAGTGATGTGTCAATAATTAATGTTTTGGCTATTTCGGCTTCATATTTCCCACACAATATCTGAAAAGAAAACATCAGGCTGTTGAAGCTCATTCTTTGCTGCACATTAGGAATCGATGCTAGCGCAGCGCTTTCAACGCCGTTACCGACTGCGTTCGTTGGAATGAGTTAAAAACAAATCGTAAAGCCCTATTTTGAACGCGTTCACATTTAGCAATGTTTCTGCATGTGTGTTGTTTCCATATCGGGCATGCGTATTCCAGCAATGGCGAAATTGTAGTCTTATATGCTACAAGGTTTACCTCAGTTGTCGCATCACTTAGGTACGACGAAGCATCCACGGTTTATTTTGTGACACTGTCAAAAGCACAACGATTTCGGTGGCGAAAAAATTCGGCTTCAGCGCTTTCGGCATGGCGATGGCTAAACAGCAATCGGGTGTGTCAGAGGCGTCTGAAGTTCGCGCACACACGGAAAATTTCGTTTCGGCTATTGGGGAGCTTACAATAGCAGTTGGCCAATGCAGCTCTCACATCGCTGGCGATAAACGCTCTCTCCCTCTTAAGGCGCTTAGCACTCAATGTCCGGCATAACGTAATCAAAAAGAAGTAAAATAACTTGTGTAACGAAAGGAAGCTATGGAAGGCTCTTTCTGCGCGTGCGCACAAAAAGCAAAAAAAAAAAAAGGGGGGGGGAGGGGGGTGACGTCCCGCTTTTGATGATTTCTGGGGCTTAACCTCCGAAAACCACTCAAAGATTAAGATAGACGCCGTAGTGGAGGGCTCCGGAAATTTTGACCACCTGGGGTTCTTTAACGTGCTCTGACATCACACCGCACACGGGCCTCAACATTTCGCCTACATCGAAATGCAGCTGCCGCGGCCGGGATTCGATCCCGCGACCCTCGGATCAGCAGCCGAATACCATATCCACTAGACCACCGTAGCGGGGCTTTGGACTCCGTTTTGTTACTTCTTAACTGCATACGCCGTCATTTACGAAAGCAGCACTTACTAACGTATTAAAGATACAAACACTACCTAAATTACCGAATTTTCTCAGTGTGTCATGAGAATAGCAGTAGTATTCAAAAATCTGATGACTAATTTATTCAAAGTAGGCTTATTTATAAGCACATGTGCCCCGCCACGGTGGTCTAGTGGCTAAGGTACTCGGCTGCTGATCCGAGGGTCGCGGGATCGAATCCCGGCCGCGGCGGCTGCATTTCGATGGAGGCGAAATGTTGAGGCCCGTGTGCTGTGCGATGTCAGTGCACGTTAAAGAACCCCAGGTGGTCTAAATTTCTGGAGCCCTCCACTACGGCGTCTCTCATAATCAGAACTTGTTTTGGGACGTTAAACCCCACAAAACAACAACATTATAAGCACATGTATCTTTCGGTATGTCGGATTTATTTATATCCATCCATGGCTTGAATTTGACACATCACGTGGAGGATGCATTTTTGGAACTTGTTTATCAAGCCGAACAGCTTTTATATGGCCTCAAAAGCTGCATCGATGTTTGTTCTAAGATTTTTTAGCGAAACAACAATTTACGTCGAGCTACAAGACATTATCATGCAAATAAGTGTACTGCTTACGAACGACGCGAATCAATTGTGAGGCAGTGCATATTCATCAAAATGCATCTGAAATGGCAGTGAAAGGAGCAAACCTTGAGTGACATCTGCCCACCTTTAATATTTTACCTTAACTGCGGCTTCATGATTCCGGTCCTGTTGTTCAGCGGCACCTGCCAGTGTCACCAAGGGCGTCATTCTTTTTTTTTTCTTCTTCGAGCTATCGTCGTTGATAAAGCACTAGCGCACGGGTTCACGCGGGCGTCTGCTGCAGCGCGATGTGCATAGGCACTGTAGCAGACGCCCGGAACAGGAAGATGAGGTGCAGCGAGGATCGATTCGCGATTATAACATAAACTCGACACCAGACGCTTTGAGTGCTGCGAGGCTATCATGTGACCACACATCTTTCTTTTGTTGTCGTTCCGTCTGCTTTCACGTTTCCACCTTGCCCTCAATAGTGTCGAATAGGTTAAATGCGCACCATTCCTATCGCGTGCCTTGTCGGTAAGAGATTTCGTAGCTAAGAATATCGTCCGTAAGAGAAAGCTTTGTGAATCCGGCCCAATGTTTGCAAGGAAGTCCAGCGATCGCTGCCAGTTCCCAAACCGCCGCAATCCCAACCACAGGTGATTCCCTACGCCGCTGCTGCACGCCGAGCTGCCCCCGCTCCACGCCTGCGCCAGGACCCTACGCCTCCGCAGTTTCGTCGCCAGCCACCGCCGCCACCGCCGACGCTGTCTCGTCGGTCTGCCGACCGGCGTTACCGTCTGACGAAAACCGACGTATGGCCTGTCCCCGACCACGACCCGCTCTGCTACCACAGCGGAGAAGCAGGTCATACCTATCACTATTGACAGTACCGTGAGATGGGACTGCGTGGCTTCGACGTGTACGCCCTGCGTCCGCGGCCAGGTGAATGACCTCGCAACATCGCCGACTACGTCACCGGAGCAGATTAGCAACGACGACGACCTTCTCGCTCACCATCACCCGGCCGCTACGTTTATCCGGAGTGGCGTCAGTACACCGGCCCAACCCGGGGTCAATCACCCGTCCCTATCCGGGAAATATAAAGGAAGCAACCGATGGAGGTGCGGTTACTGCACGACGCAATGCCGAAGATTCTCAAACGCTGCCACCGCCTCTGCCGCCGCCAACGACGACGCCGACCGCGACGCACGAATATTCCCGACGTAGTTTAAGCAAGCCACCTGGCTGGCCTGGCCTGAGAGTTCACGACAGCGCTTCGCCGCCGAAAGATTTGCTGACGCGATGTAGCAGCAGCGCAACAAACCGACGCTGCCATGATCCAACACTCCGACTCAACCGTAACGCCAGACGACGAACAACCGACCTCGGCGTGATCATGGACTGCCACGGCGTCACCGCCTTAGTCGACACCGGAGCCGGCTACTCTGCCACCAGTGGTCTTTTCGCCGCTGTTAGGGTAGCGTGGCGTGCCGAATCTTCAGCAGTGTCTGTATGAAGCTGGAACCAGGTTGACCGTCGAGGAGGGCCAGCAGGGAAAACGAGGCGACGCAAAGAACAAGCGGAGCGCTCAGAAGTACATTACAAACGTGCGTATAATAGCAACGCACTAGAACGGCAGTGACTGCTGACTAGACTACCGACTACTGGGCGGAACGTCCTTTCTCCCCTTTTATGCCCATTTCCTGAAGGGTTCCCAAGGTCCTTCACTGTTCACGCCTGCTGAAACATGTCCTCTCTTCAGCAGACGCTCTGGCGCCTTTCAGGATCGCCGTCGGCGAAGAGGGGGTAAGCTTCTGAAGGAGGAGAGAATGGCTCACGCGCTCTGCACATACACCGCGCAAATGCGCAATCGCCACGTGCGGGGAGCAAGTTTTAACAAGCTGGCTCGGTGGCTGGGCTCCACGGACATTCTCCTCATGCGGAGTTCGTTTGAGATACAGTCGCGCCATTTCAGTTGTAACACCGCCAAGTTGAAGAAGGTAAAGACTGCCTGGGAAGGACCAGATATCCGAACAGCAAGGGGCCACCTTATAACACCGACCGGAGCCTGCGCACCGAAAGTCACGACTGACAGCCAGTGAGTTTTGTGGTCCTGCATCAGTGTTCGAGGGAGATTATCTTAGGCATGCATTTCCTGGACCAATGTGGCGAAGTCATCGACCTAAGATCCGTGGAAGACGTTATCCGTGCATTATCAGTGGAAAACGATACTGACTTAGCTCATAACGATTTCACACAACGCCGTCAGATAGCGACGTCGGCTACTGTCCGTTAATTTCTAGGCATTACTCACATGTTGTAGAGCAATTTATTTGTTGAGTTTGCAAAGCTCGCAAGCGCTTCGAAATGTATACAGCGTATAGTAAACAGCGCGACACGGCCGTTTGAAGCCATAAGCTCTAACAATTAACAGATACAGGCATCGCTAACCGGCACTCTAATGATAGATAAGTGATCACAGTAGTGTCTTTATCCAGATAATCGCATTAACAGATTATGGTAGGAGTGATTCATTGATTTGTGGGGTTTAAAGTCCCAAAACCAGTCCTGATTATGAGAGACGCCGTAGTGGAGGTCTGCAGAAATTTCGACCACCTGGGGTTCTTTACCACGCACTGACATCGCACTGCACACGGGCCTCAACATTTGGCCTCCATCGAAATGTAGCCGCCGCGGCCGGGATTCGATCCCGCAACTTTTGGATCAGAAGCCGAGTGCCATAACCACTAGACCACCGTGGCGGGGCATGGTAGGAGTGAAAAATCATGCTGTAAAAGGGGCCTAGAAAACACTGCACTCGCCATCCGCCGGTAGAAATGCGTGACATTCCTTGGGGCGGCACCGTCGTCATCGAGGAAGGTGACCGCGTGCGGGTAGTGGTGGTGCAGCGAGACCGGTACGCGCATCTCGGCCGCTGGCTCGGGCTTCTGCTCGAGCATGTCGGCGTTCATCCACTGAAAGGCGGCGACGAGTAGCAGCAGTGGAAGCAGCCACCCCAGCAGCAGGGACGTTGCCCAGCGGCGTCTCAGGAACAGACAACGCTCGAGCGAGACCACCTGGACAACGGCTAACCAGTCACCGGGATTTGTCCCACGGCTCGTTATCAGGTTGGCCAGGTCGGCAGCTGCAAATAGCGCCGGGAATAGCGCGCAGAACAGTGTAAGGTGGAGATCGCCATGGCGAACATTGATATAACGAATTATCGGTTATAGGGAAATAAATGCGAACAGTTTGGTTGGTCACACTTCACTTCGACTGCAACGAAGAAATATTTAGCTCGCGCAGGGCTAAAAACTCGACGGGTAGCATAAAAGGCAACGTAAATGTTTACAGATAATTCACAAACCCACTTATTTTGTGAAAAAGCTCGTGAATTTTCGGTCATCCAACGCAAAAAACAAACAAGCAAACAAACAAACAAAGGAAACCCGCATTTGGCTGGTTGCGTCACCTGCCCATGGGCAGTGAACCACAGATAAGCAGTGCGGACGCAGTCCGGAGGCTCATGAGATATTCGGAGTAACTGCCTACAACGAAAACTTATGAATAGTGCATTTTTCATCTACCATTGTTGCACGAGCCAGGTTTCTAATTATTAGAGTCAATTTTTATTTCCGCTGCTAGGACGAATATTGCTTATGACGAACGAATTCGTGGTACCGACGCTACTGCAGTAAACGAGGTTCGACGTAGGCCTCATTAAGAAAAAACAGCGCTGCGCCCTTCTCAACATTCGTTCGAAGCGCGAAGCTTCGAACGCTTAAGAATGTGTAAGCAAGTAGACAAAAGAACGCTACTCTGTCGCTTACCTGTGCTTTCCTATAGCTTCACGTATCTGCACGCCAAGAAAAATGCTAAGCAAGCCTAGGCTCCCGACTGGCTTAAAATTTATTCAAAGGCATTGTTTGTTAATGCGAAAGCTACGTTGCAGGAAGCGAAAAATGCGGCTCTTGTCCGGTGAGCGGCGTAACCATCAGGCTAAGGAAAACGAAATGTTGGTACTCTTAATCATAAAGCACTCAGGGACGGGATATTGAGGAAGCGGCAGCAGGCAGGAGATGCGCGCGAGAAATATGCGAGAATGCTAGGTTGCCCGAAGACCTGTTAACGTTTGCGGATAACGAGTTATTTATACCTCAACGCTCGCAGCGACATCAGATGATATGCGGACTAACCAGACACGCAAAACGCTAATACCGCTGCGACTCACACGCTTTAATTACGCTCTAACCATTGGCAGTAAAAGTAATAGTTAACTTGCAGCCCTTTCATTATTTTATTTCAGCAAGAACGGCCCGCCTCTGCGGTCTAGTGTCTTATTATAACACATGGCTGCTGATCTGACGGTCGCGTGATCGAATCTGGGCGGCGGCGGTCGCATTTCGATGGAGGAAAAATGTTGAGGCCAGCGTACTGTGCGATGTCAGTGCACGTTAAAGGGCTCTTCGCAATGTCTGGCCATATTGGGCTGACAAGCGCATGGCATACATTGCACGCTTCCGATCGTTGCCTGCCGAGAGTTGAATCGCTGTACGTGCCGCGGAAGCAGTTCAAATTTCAAACAGAAAGCCGTTTCGTCCCGCTGACGTTCCTCTCGCGCGTGTCTGCCGTGGAGAGGAGAGGATGACGGCCGCGACCTCAAGCAACACCACCTAGACCAATCTGTATGGCGTTGCCTCAAGCCCCTACGCCGACCTCAGTCACTTACGTGAGCACCCGTGCCGTGACATGGCTCGTACACATAACCGGAAGTTGCCGCACCACGTAAGCTCCAGAAAAAAAATTACACCATCTCAAGCTAAAGGGGACCATGAGGCGATGCGAAGCAGCACGGGGGGTACACACCGCGTTTGCATCGGTTTGACGCTAGCAGACACTGCCTGCGTCAGCGTTGTCTCTCGCGGGCGAGGGCGCGTTCTCGTTCCTTGCGAGCTGGTAAAGCGTTCATTGCACCAATTTAAAAAGAAAATTATTTCGATGTAACGCTGTGCCTTGTGCACGGAACAACTTCTACTCTACTTCTGTGTAACTAAAATTTGCCTTGTGACCTGCTGGGCCTCCGTTTATAAGAACTCCATGTGATGGAAATTTCCGGAGCCCTGCACCACAGTGTCTCTGATAACCATATCGGGGTTTTGGGACGGGAAACCCACAGAAACCAATCAATTTCAACGAGAACACTGACGTGACGAAAAAATGCTTAAATATATTGCGTTTTAGCAACATTCCATACGTTGTCGCTACCGGTCTTCTCCGACAACTCGTTATACGTATACTTAGCATCCGTAAACGTAATGGCATCCGTAAACGTAAAGAAATCTTACGGTCAAACCAAAATTCTCTGTTACATGGCGTAGAAGGATCCTCTTTTTGGGGGGATGGGGATCGAGGGGAGGGATGGATAGAGCGGGACAGAATGACCAGATACTGCGACATAACAAAATTTTATCAAAAATCCAGGCGTGTTTATCCACCCCCTAACCCCAAACTCGACAGCGCCCAAGCAGTAGACTGGCGGCAGTTACAAACCAAGACCTTCCCCAACCCTGTCCATCTCAGGAGGATATATCCGGATTTATATTCTGACGACAAATGCAAACTATGCAGTACGCCTAACGCATCCCTTAAGCACATTCTTTGGGAACGTGTAGTTATTGGCAGGGAAAATGCGGTCTCCTCAGATGAAGCTGCGGCGCGGTGGACGGCCGCGCTGCACAGCTCAAACCCACAGGAGCAGTTATGGGCCATCCAGCAAGCCCGTGAGGCGGCGAGAAGACAGGGTCTCCGGACCTCCTCAGGGGCGGCCTAGGCCCAGGCCGCGAATTTGCTGGACTTGAAAATAAAGTTGTTACCACCACCACCATGGCCGTGAGTAATATACGTACGCAGGTTTTGTGCTCGCTCCTTCATTTTGACGAGAGACAAACTGGCAAGGGTCAACCTGCGACAGAAGAGGCAACAGTAAAATAAATGAAGCGCTACAAGAATACCCACGCGAATTCCTGTGACCGTCATTTTCCGCCTAAATCCACAGTGGATTCCTTGAATTTCTGCACGCCACATGGGATACCAATATCTCGCAGCTTTTAGGGGCGAAGCTCCTTAGGGTGTGGGTCGTTCCCTCCTCTATAGTAGTAGTAGTATGTATGTAGCCACCTCACGCCGTCGGGAGGCTCGCGCTCTCCCTCGGCGCGTGCCTCCCGGCGCGCGAACTCTCTCACTCTTCCATCTGCTGTCTTGAGAGAGAGAAAGACAGAGAGACAGAGAGAGCGAAAGGCGCGCCTTGACTATGGAAACGCTCTTTCTTCGATGAACGCTCTACCAGCTCGCAAAGCAGGGGAACGCGCCCTCACCCGCGAGAGACGTTGGCGCAGGAAGCGTCTTCTAGCGAGTTTCTTCATTGAAAGATACCGACTGCTCGCGCTGGAGAACCGTTCACCGGCCACCCATATATATATATAGGCACTGGATCTTGACTTGCAATAAAGTGCCGGTGGGAGATTTCACCTGTGCGTAGTTGAACCACAAGGATTCGTAGCGTATGCGTTAACTAAATTAATCCGGAACTCGGCACGATCTACGATGAACATCCGGAGCTTCGCCAACTCATCATCATTCACTCCGTGGATATATGCTGTGAATTTTTTAAAATTATTTTTCTCACATGTTTTATCCAGTGTTCACTGGCGATTGTACCACATATGACAGTATTCTTTTACGTAGACGTTGTCGCAGTCTCAAATGAAAGCCTTTATGAGCGCAAAGTAACGCTTTAAGAGACACTTATTTTCCGATAGCCGTTAAATGTTGGAACAAGTTACCCCATTTCTGTGCGTGAATTGGCAGTGTCAGATATCTTAGGAGCGCGTCTAAGAGGAGTATCCTTTTTCATGTTCTGCCCTGCCTCAGTGTTAATAGTGCTTACGTACTCCTCAACTCAGAAGAGCCTTGCATAGAGCCGCAGTATTTGAAATAAATAAATAAATAAATTCGAGCTGGTAGAGCCTTCTTTGCGAGCTGGTAGAGCGTTCATCGAAGAAAGAGCGTTTCCACAGTCAACGCGCGCCTTTCGCTCTCTCTCTCTCTCATAAGACAGCAGATGGAAGAGTGAGAGAGCTCGTGCGCCGAGGGCGAGCGCGAGCGTGGCTACGAACGACGCTACAACGAAGCAGCGAGCGCCGCAGCGCCATCTATTGATCAATTCACGTACTAGCTAAGCAGCACCGCAGCGCCATCTCGTGATAATTCTGAGATCATTCAAGAGCGAGCACGAGACCTAGCGGTCTCGTGCGCCATGCGCTCCCATACTACGCGTTCCCATACATCTGAATGAAGCGAGCACCGCAGCGCCATCACGCCATCTAGTGAGCACTTCACGAACTAGACGAGGTGGCTACGAGGGACAACAAAGGATGGAACGACCCACGGCGTAAGGAGCTTCGCCCCTAAAAGTTGTAGAACCCTTAAGCTTCGCCTTAAGAGTTCAACGCCGTAGCGATGCCTGGTCCCATTCTCATCGCACTCTATTTCGCTTGCCGTGCTCTTAAGTCGCCTAGCCACGTAAGTGTCATGACACTACACTTGTTATTGTATGTCGTTACTCGTGGAGTTGAGATTGTGAATTACTGCAATGTAACGGTCAAAGTGCAAAGTGGCGATGCGGCGTCAAATCTCGCCGATGAAGAAGGCACTGCAGTTCGCCTGGCGCTTGTAGACAGCACAGAATCAATCACACACGTGTCAACATGGCGTGAATGAACTTCTACACGCTCGCGAGCGCAGGTGCAAGCACAGGCGACCATGCCCATAAGCCTAAGTGCGAGCGTACTACTGCATGCTCCATGCATGCTGCCCGGGGAAACACGGATACCTTTCATTACGGCATTCCTCTTCTTCCTATCTCTTTCAGCCGCTTTCCCCTATCCCCACGGACGCTTAGCCGTGCTCCCGACGTGGGCTACATAAATTAGCGACCTTTCCTTTGCCAAACCATAACCACCTTCATCATGATCAGCATCAGCAAGCCTTTGCCACGTTGAAACACCTCCGAGATATGCCGCCAAAGGGAATTGGTATAATGACTTGCCGTTAGCGTTCATAACAATTCTTGCGGCGTAGCCTTGAATTACAGTGGCCAGGTTACAGTGACTTAGGTCACTGTAACCTAAGTGGCTTTGGATAGGGGCAGGCGTTTGGCTAAGGGGAGACGCTCGTTTCAATAGCTGGTCGTCATCATCGCCTGTGCCCGAGCGGTGGAGCTTTCGCTCGGGTGAACAAACGGGACTCTGGCGGACTGAGCGTTTTATTATACCATGTACCTAGAAAAGAGGCGTAGCGCGGCGATTCTTCGAGAGTTGCAGTGAAAAGCCTTGTCTTATTCGAGTAATGATAGAATGACGGTCGTATTTACGACAGATAGATCTCGCTGCCTAATTCTCAGCAACGTACCACATACGGATTAGGTAATCTCAATGTTGAGATCATGAAGGTGACGCGTATTCTTTCGCCGGGAAGCTTAGGCTGAGACTGCTGCTACATGGATGGCCCAGAAGAGGGCCGGCGATAGGTAGACTCCAAGATATTTGTACAACGGGGCATTGCAAGCTTCGGTATATGGCGACCCAACGGAGTATCCTGAGGCTTCGGCGAAAGATAATCAGCGAAGCTTTGGTGGTGGCGCTGGTGACGCACGCCTTCGTGTGCCCCGCTCTAACAAAACGAACTGTACACGTACTGCCCATCTGAGCCAACTGCGTACATTTCCTCAACGTAAGGTTATGAGCCGGGCGGGCTAACCGGTCATTTATTGCACAGTGGGACACTTGGACATTCGCAGAGGTATTATTGTTTCAATAAGACTTTCTGATGCGCGAGTTGGTACATACTTGGAATATATTGACAGCGACAAAAAATAGAGTTTGTTGGAAGTTTGCGCTTGTCCGTGTCCCCTTTCTGTGTCCTCGTCATATTTGCGAGCAAGTCATCTTTAATTCCAATTATTGCTTCGCGCTGGCTGCAAGGGCAGTGGCTTGTGTTCGGAGGCTCAGAATTTTGGCACTTGAGAACTATTAGGTGTCAGAAGAAAAAACTTACTTAACTGGAATCGCACTTCAAGAAAAGGTGACCATGAATGTTCCCCAGTTCCCTCTCCTTACATCAACGTCTCTCGCAGCCGGCGAGTTGCAGTGAATGTAATTTAGCAAAAGTAAAGACAGCTGCATGAACTCATTATACAACTTACTCTCCCATTGTTCTCGTTTTTGCCTGCATTCAGCACTGTAGGAGTTCGTGTATACTGTTTCTGTTTTTTTTTTTCACGCGAGACTAATATCCAGAAAAGCAGCTATAGTTTGCAGAATTCCGCAAGCATGGGCAATGATTGTGGATAAGGAAAAGCGGCATCCTCACGTTTGCAGCACAAAGGCTCAAGTTAATTCATAAGGGCTTCTCAGAAGCGAGGCCCTCCACGTCGACCTAAAGATTCGTTTTGATCCGGAGGTCGATAGTGCAATGCTTGTTGTGTATGAAGCCTTTCGTGAAAGTGTGGTGTATAAAGCCTTCTGTGTATGTCATGTGAGTGCTACTGCCATGTAAGGGACCCTGGGTCTCCGTGAAGCTGCTGCGACAGCTTTTTGCCCAGATGTACCACCAGTACCTTTTGTTTCTGGTAAATAAAATTGATTGATTGATTGATTCATTGATTGATTGATTATTTGACCAACTCCTGTGCGGGCTAACCGGACAGACCAGCAACTGGTAGTTCTAGGGCGAATTCATCGACAACACGGGACACGGACATAAAGACGGCAAATCGGTTTTGCGGAATGCCGCACGAAGGACTCAATGATATCTAGACAGTCAGAATAACATTGTGCCGTCTAGCCAATAAATATAGAAATCGTCGAAGAAAATGAGGTACTTACTTGAGGTAGATATCCTTAAGTGTGGAGACAGTAAGCCCGATTGAGCGGATGCCCAAGCGAACGCTAACCTTTTCCAGCTCGCTGAACATCTTGTGGAAGTTCTTCGAATCAACTGTGTGCAACCCAATGGTGGCCTGGTTCGGGTTGTCTTCCAGTAGTTCGGCTGACGGCGCGTATTTCCGGAGTATCGACAGGGCGTACTGCTCCCGAAATGGAGTCCTCGTGCTTTTTTTCAAGCTCACCCTGTAGCCCACGCCTGTGCCCGTCAAAAACTTGATTTAGGGTCGAGAGGCGCACTTTGTGTTACGCGAATGTGATTATGGTTGTGAGAAAATGCATGGGATATGACATACATGCATCCACAACACATTTGCCGTTCAAACATGTGTAGTGTGGTTTCGCAGCCTTCCTGCAAATACAGACTCCTTCGCAGGGAGCACGAAAGTTCTCATCACTGCTGAGACCTGGAACATTTTACGGTACAAGTGAACTTTACTGAACCGTCAGCCTCGAAGTCGAAGAAAATGAAATCATATAGATTTGAAAAAAAAATGTATATAGGTGACAATCGAGCGTCAGGTTAGCAAAGTTCAGCTGCAGCATCTGTCTTTTTATTGGCAACCCAAGTAAACATTTACAAGAAGATATATTTGCACCATACTATCGTTCGGTTTAGTCGTATGATTGCAGAGCCGTGCCGTAGATATCTGCGGTCGCATTTTGTAGTTATTCAAGCGGTTGCTCGCGCGACTACTTTCCACGCCTGTCGATCAGCAATTGCTGACTATGTTATTTGACAAAGAGCATTTTTTTAGGAGTGGCTCGATAGACTTCTTGTCAGCATTACGCCACGTCATTGCCTGCTGACAACAGGAGGTCGCATCGAGATGGGACAGCTCTAAGGACAACTCGTTAAAAAGAAACAGACGCAATACGGCTACGTTCCCTGAAGATGCCGCCTATTGACACGAAAGTGTTTGATGTCGGGGTCCACCACGACCTGCGGTATGTCGACCTCAGGAAGCAGCTTCGATTTAAATCACCCGAAGGCGACTCGACCCCCTCTGGGCTGTGGCTCCGATGTCTATCACCTTGAAGACCCCAAATTCAAAAGCTGTATTTTCCTAGCTAGCTATAAGTCAGAAGAATGCCGATTTTTAGTGACTCACAGGGTACCCCGCTATATTTTGGAGTGATTGTCGGGTCGAGGCCAACCGAATGCGAAATTAGATCTCTAAACGTGTAAGGTCTATACTTGAATTCCAAGCGGCATATTTCTATCTCTATTTACTGTGGAGATGCGGCCACTTTTCTGGCCGTCTTTACGGTTTACGAGAGTGCAAGAATTAACCAAAGGTTTAAAACTTCTCTAGGTCACCTAGAACATAAGCTCAGGAAAAGATGGAGGCTTGAATCGATGAACACATCGCTAAAAACGATCGAGAACAGGGAATTTCGCTGGAGCCAGCGTTTCGACAAGTGGACTTGTCTTCGTCAGGATGGCAACCATAAGACAAGTCCACTTGTCGAAACGTTGGCTCCAGTGACATTCCCTGTTCTCCACCGTTTTTAGTGATCTACGGATAACCTCAAATACGTATACTATCCCATCAACTAGAACCAAGCTTTACTCTTTGTAAGGGTTGTATTTATTCCCAGACTGTATTTCAGGATCGAATCACAGTTCTGGGAGGCCAACCATCGCACGATGCACTTATGGCTAGCGGCTTAATAAAGCGAACTGCAGCCCCGAAAGGACGCGTTAACAAAAACTACCGTGCACGTACCGTACAGGCCCTTCAAGTAGATCGGCGAGGCGTTGCACACCACAATACCCTCGCTGAGACCGACCACACGGTCGGCAAGGACGTCCGCCTCGGTCATGTCGTGCGTGGAGACGAGCAGCGCGCTCCTGTGGCGCACGCTCAGCAACATGTCCCACACGAGTCGGGTGTTGAAACGGTCCAGGCCCGATGTCGGCTCGTCCACGAGAACCAGCTGGTGCATTCAGCTTCATTCAAGCTTTGTTTCAAACATATGACGATGCCCGTAGCGATGACTCTATAATTATCGGGCGCTCTGACAACTTATTACCCGGTTATCGCTCAAGAAGAAAGGCAGCACAGGAAGATAAAAGACAAGGAGCCAAGCTGAATAGACCCTTTTCATAATTGTAAAGCTAGTTTCCCTGCGATGCAGCTTCCTCTACTAATGGCTGCGTAGGCGATCCTTTAAACAGCATGTACTAGCGCAGTTTTCTAGCGATTCGGTATGTAACGTGTCGACTGAGACCCTCTGAGACAAGCCTCATTAAGTGCAGCTTCAGTTTTTGACCGTTCTGTCACTATTAGTTGGGCAAATGTGAGTGCAGAGAAGCGCACTTGCGAACTATGAAAAGGTTCTATTTCTGATTCGGCCTTAATGACTTCCATACGTCAAGCAGGCCCTGCAACACACTTTTACCATAGCTAAAAACGCTGCTAATCAGCCATGGTGGCTCTTATGGACATGCCAGGCATATAGCAATGCACTGCACGCACCAGGGAATCTGCAATTTGGTTTCATAGTAGAGCCCCCCTGAAAGCGTCCGCGCTCTTCTCTCAACAAATGGCATCACTGGCGGGGCACAGACTACGTTGGAGTTGGCCGAGTTATCATTGGCTGATACACAGACGTAATGGGGCGACGTCACACCACCCGCAGTGTCTCCGGCAACACGCGTGTCGTCATTGCGAAGCTCCAATACGCTAAAGGAATAAAAAATAAAGAAAAAATGCACAAAGCCATGGCGCGCGCTCGCATAGCTTCCTGACCTCTTTTCACCTTCCTTTATGTATGTTCCAGCCCGTTCGTCAGGACGGGATGAGTTCTCTTGATGATATCATTCGAAGATTACTCCAAAAAGTGCTACAGGGCCCATTTTAAATAGATACTTATAATACAATAAATTCACAGATTATCTTTCTACGTTTCTATTCACATTTTAATTTATGTATTGTTCTTCTTTACTAATTTTCCGGCCCAATCTCCCATCGCCTTTTATTGATCGCTACAGGGAGGCAAGTATTTGAATAATAAAACAATAATAAAAGGCGCTTTCCCTGCTCTTCCATGGCAAGCGCATACACCTTCTTCTTTATGGTACATGAACTAAGGGCTCTGCCCTGAACTTCACTGGTTCCACGAATGTACGCATCTCGCTAGATCGCTGTCTCATTCTCCTTTTCACGAACCTGTGGATCGCTAAGCGTAGCGATGGCGATGCCCAGTCGTTTCGCAGGGCCCCTCTTGAGCTGTCGTACCAACGTGCGCGCGTAGTCTTCCAGGCTGGCTGTGACCAGCATATCTTCAGCAGCTTTCCTCAGTTTCCCGGGTCGCATCTGCTTCAGCTGACAAGAGAGACGCATATGTCGATCAGAAAAAGGGAAGCACGTTCCCCTTTGCTACCTATTTAAACAGCAATGAAGTATAAGTGACAGGGTAACATAGGTGGGAAAGCTGGTTGGGTGTCACGGTGATGATTCTTGGCAGCACTGGGTAACGAAGATATGCGGAAGATAGGACATGCACTGTAATCGCAAGCTACTATTTTTTTAATGAGAACGTAGCTTACAAGCAGCCTTTACCTTTCACGAAAATGATAAGGGACGTTTCCAATAAAGTATCTTCAGTTGAAAGTACAGCGCATGTGCCGTATTCCTCGTATCTGTCTTCTTGTGTATTAGTTGTCCAGCGCTGCCAGGAATCGTCACCATGAAGCCTAAGTGAGACTTGCAACAGGCGAAAAATCGGTAGACATGCAATGTTTGTTGCCGGAGACATCTTTTTGATAAAAGTCTATGCACGCTCAAGCCGCCCTGCCGCCTTTTCGTGAATGTCCCATGAACGAGGACTTGCCTTCATCAGCGCAGCAAGTTGCAGCACGACGCAAGACTACATAGTGGTTGAATATACGGACACTTACGGTGCCGAAGTACAGCAGGTGTTCCCACACCGTGAGGTCACTGAATAGTAAGTCTCGCTGTGGGCAAAATCCAATGGTAGCGCGGGCCTTGTTCGTGTCCTTGACTACGTCGTAGCCGCGGACGAAGACGTGACCACAACAGGGCTTCTGCAGACCTGCAAACAAATGTGTATGCAGTGGCCTAAGGTTGCTGACGCATCTGCGGCTTAGAGTCTACATTGTTTTAAGTACTTTATTCCTTTTTATTATTCCCTATCATATGGACGATATGCTAGTGTATAGAATTATAGCGTGTCAGCAGGTCAGGCTATGGCGCGACAGTGTTTCCGTGGCACGAGCACCGAGTCACACTCTTTGCTTATTGCGCAGCATGTCCTGCTCTCCTCCGACATCACAACGCGCTGCGAAGCGCGTGACGAAATTAAAACGTGAAGAATACGAACTGAGGAGCAGCGGGGGGACTGCTGTACAACTCGGCATCGGAGGATCAGATTTGGCTGGTAAAAAGGCCAGATATGATGGCAAGGGTCAGCGGAGTCCTGGAATAGGGACCCCGGCCATTTGCGATGCGCCGCTCTTAGAGGCAACGTAGCTTCCTTCTATGCGGCAAGAAAATTTCTTTTCTCTCTCTCTCTCTCTCTCTGTACGAAGGACGACACATTAAGAGTGTAGGGAAGAGGTAGGAGTGGCTTGTGTCTCTGCTAAACAAACCTCTCAGAAAGATGACAGGTGTGATATCAGAGCACTAGCCCTTAATACGAATTCATGAGACATTTTACCAACATGATAATCAAGGAAAGTTAATTAAAGAGGCCACGAAGAGCGCGCATGCTTGTGGTGTATCAACGAAGTCCGTAAGCTTGGCCATCCGTAGCGCCTGCCTAGTGGTTATGCGGATCCGAAGAGCGCGTGTTTGATCCAGGCCCCTGCGGTCGCATCTTCTGTGGAGGCGAAAATGCTAGGCGCCCATGTACAATGTGATGTCAGTGCACGTTAAGGATCCCCAGGTGGTGGTGATGATGATTGCTGTTCGCTTAAGGAAACGACGCGAATTTCTGCCGCCCATGTCGGGAGAACGGCTCAGCATCCTTGGGAATACGCGAAAGGGACTAGAAGAGACAAAAAGGAGAGAAAAGCCGTAGTGGAGGGCTTCGGAAATTTTGACCACCTAGGATTCTTTAACGTTCGCCGACAACGCAGAGTACACTGGCCTCTGGCATTTTCGTCTCCGTCGAAGGTGCGACTGCCGCGGCCGGGATCGAACGCGCGTGTTGTTGGGTTAGCATCGAAACGCCATAACGACTACACCATGATGCGGCGTACCACACCAAGGTAGTCAAAACTTGTGGAGACGTCACTGCAGTTCGATTAAGAAAATGACGCGAATTTACGCTGCTCATTTTGGGAGCACGGCTCAGCGTCCGTGGAGATAGGGGAAAGGGACCGGAAGAGATAGAAAGGAGAGAAAAACCATGGTGGAGGGGTCCGGAAATTTAGACCACCTGAGGTTCCTCAACGTGCACTGACAACGCACAGCACACGGGCCTCTGGCATTTTCGCCTCCATCGAAAATACGACCGACGCGGCCGGGGTATCACCCTCGTTTTTTGGCTGGCAGCCGGGCACCATAATCACTAACTACACCACCGCGGCGAACTTTCTGGAGCCCTCCGCTGCAGCGTTTCCCTCGTTTCTAGTCTTTCATTCCCTTTCCCCGGCTGCCAAACGACGCTGACTCATGTTGCTGCTATGGCTACAGAAAACAGCGTCCTTTCCTTAGCCGAACCACAATTATTATTATTAAGCATGACCTGTGGACCGATCCAGGAGGATATGCGAAGCCTCAAGCGGCGCAGCAGGTTTCAAGCATTACCCCCCACAGCTCCGCTGCTAATCCACGTTCACAGAGCGAAGCGCCTACTACTTTCTTCTTTGCCTTTTATTGAAAACATACGCATATAGTGGCTCCAATTCTGAAAAGAAAGATTAGAGGGAGGAAACCGTATGATTTGCGGTGCTCACCAGCAATGACGTTCATGAGTGTCGTCTTTCCAGCGCCGTTGCGGCCCACCACTAGGGTGGCTTGCTTGTCGAACGCCTGGAAGCTCACTTTCTTCAGCGCATCCTTGGCGCCGTGGGACTGTAAGAGATATGATGTGCGGAATTTCGCCGTTTTATTACTATATCCTTTTTTATTTTTTTAATTCCGGCATATTATCAATCTTGATGATCTTAAAGCATGCACGCTTTTTGTGTGTCATGTACAATGTTGATCCGTGCTACACCTTTTGGGCATAAGGTGCTCTTGCATTCATTTCTTAAGGAACGCGCGTGATCGATGGCAAGTGGAATCAAGAGGCTACCTGAGGCAGGAGTTCTTGGTTTAGCGCCAATAACTAACGCCAGCATCATCCCTATAATCGAAGCTTGATTAAACATTTCAACTTCATATTGAGTACATTGAAACACGTGCGTCGGGAAGTCGCGAAAAATGGTTGAAACACACCGTCGAAAATGTTCAACCAGAGGCAAAACACTTCGTGCGAATTCGTTTGCTCGGAACGAGGATGAACGTTTCTCACCACACTCATCTGCCGGACGTGCACGATTGGCTTTGCTTCTGGCGATGCAGGCTCGAAGCGTTCGTCGCTGAAATCCAGTCGGACCGGAGATAGTTGGCTCGTTTTTGGCGGCGGAAACCAGTAGCTTGGCTGCAATGTCAAGGGGCTAAAGTCATCGACGTGTTTCAGAGGTTGATCCAAGCTATTATTTCTGCCAAGCTCTTTTACCATCAAAGGTTCACCATTCTGTAGGTACAAAGGACAGACAGAGAAAAAAAAACAGACAAACCACAAGCGATTGTGACTTGCCCGTCCTTTGGTCTGTCCATTGCAGCCTCGTGCTGACTAAAATGATGATTGTTACGAAGTGGCCCGATCTAACTGTTTGTTATCAAAGTTTGTTCGAACGCTTTATTCTGCTCTTCAAGTAAGTATAGATGAGGTAAACAAGAGAGGTAAACACCAAATAGTTGTGAAAGACCGAGACAGGGGTAAACACCAAATAGTTGTAAAAATCACTTCCTGTCCGATGATCCTGCAGCAAACGTTGCATTTTAGAACGAATGTTTATTTCTAAGAAAGCATTGGCACTTCCTTGCAGGAAATTCGGGCCACATTTACATGTAAGCGTGTCATGTACTAATATTTAAAAGAAAAAGACAGGCTTGTGCCAGGAAGATCTGATTATAATAAAACTGATAACGTTCCTTAGACGAGAAAAAGAAAATATGAAAATTCACCATGACTACAACACTACTGACGTATTATTATAAGCGTGCAATAACTGACATACCGCAAACGCTACCATAAATCTAAATTACATCAGTATACACAGAAGAATCAACCCGTTGAATTGGCACAGCAGATAATCGGTCTTTCGCGTTGCGTTGCTCGCTTTGGAAATTTTCGAGAGAACCTGAAAATGGTCAAATTGGGCAACGCAACGTTAAAGAACAAAGACACTTCATGCTTGCGATTGTAAGCATGGAGTGCGTTTAGTAAAACATAATTGCGGCTTCTCAAAATTCCACAGCGAATTCAGAGTATGTCCGCGATCTACTTGGGGCAATTTATCTAGACTTGGTTGTGTCTTCCGTTTTCAGGAATTTAAAAAATAATGTCTACGCACTGCTGCGTGCTGAGGTTAGGCACCTCAGTTAAATCACTAAGCCTTACGAGCTCAGATTTGATAAATATTTTGTGCATGTGCTGTGAAAGAAACTTTAGACCACTGCTAAGCCTCATATCCGCCGCTTAAAGTTTGAGGCTGCATACGTTTCCAGTAGTACAGTGCACCGCTGTACATCACGTACATAACGCGATGCCCCTGTAAGTGTAAAACGAAGACATCTCACGTTTTACATCACGCCTAAATCTCCGAGAAGAAGGGTAATAATGATGTAAATAATGTAGTCAACAAATACTCAACAAAAACCACAGAGTCACGCAGAATCGGTGTTTGTCTTGCAGCTTTAGCTTCTTTCTGTTTTTCTCGCAACTCCCACGTATGTTGATCTTGAGTCTACAATAAATAAATAAATAAATAAATAAATAAATAATAAATAAACGCTCCTAGGAGGAGGGGTTTATCCAGAATCTCGATTTTGGGGCGATGTTGCCTGTGATGTAAACAGTACGGGCGGGAGAAAGGGGGAGGGGGGCACATCAAGCCATTGGCTATGTGGTGAATTTGGGAGGAGGGGGTGTGAGGATCCAAATGGGGGTGCGTTGAGGGGAGTGCTAGGAGGGGGCTGTAAATCCCCGCCATGAGTCCTTAGCTGCAGCTTCAGAGACGCAATGGCTAAAGCAGAAACCTTCGGTTGTCTAACGTCGGCCGGGGGTGTACAAACCCAGAACATTTCGCAGAGGAAGATGACGTGAATGTAGTTTTGGCTGCAACGTTAACATTCACCACGTCTGGATAGTACCCGCTCACCCAATGCTTGTACGAACCACACGACCATCGTGATGTAAATAGGACGGATAGGAATCTGTTGATATCGGCTGTGTGAGTCACTTGTTCGTATCCCTCCAGGCACACATAAATGGAAGGGGGGGGGGGGGGGCAAGTGTTCGATCGTATTATTTGTACGACATTTTCTTTCTACCATATTTCTCTAGGTCCCCTTCGCACGTGAAATATAAGGCGTTCGCCCTAGAAGGTAACTCCGGCGATTTTTCAGTGCCCACGGATCTCAGTGAAATATTCAATGTATGTTTTCCTCAGCACTGTACTATATGGCAAGTCAGGCAGTTGCAAGCCATTTAGATTTCCTGAAAATGAATTTTAAAAACCTTTAGCGGATTTCCATGCGGGCCACCCTGTGTTTCTGACGAAATTACATCCAACGCTGCCTACCCGAGCAGGCGGGCGGTTAAGAGCTAAACGGTGAGATTTCAGCGCTCACATCGTCGCTGTCAGGTTCTGAAAAGCTGGCATAACTCAATACATCGTCGGATGGCATCATCACTTTCATTTTTCTGGCGCCGGCTCCGTATTTTTGATGGCGGGAAGGCTGTGTCATCATTACATACTCAGCACTAAGCGTCTGCCTACCCGTTTCGGTTTCAGTTTGAACACATCGTTCATTAGCTTATTTAAGATTATTGGTGAATTTCCGAGAACTGAACTGCTACAAGACTATCAATGACATTGGAAACAGCGATATCAGAATACGGTGAAAAAATGTAGTTGATCCCTTTGTCATAGGAATCGGTATAACGCGAAAGTGGAATGTGTAGTTGCGAAACTGGGCAATGCATAAGCGGCTATCTGGCGAATCGAGAGGCGGGAAGGTGGGTTGAGCACTATGGACATGCGAACACGTTGCATGAAGACATCAGCTGCAACTCTACACGACACAGGGATCTTCGACAGTTGTACACAAGCGAGAGTTCTCGAACAACTCACACTCATCTGGAGACACTGAATTGCGCGTACCAGAGCCCTGCGCGAACCTGCCATAAACAATAAGCGTCCGCAAACGGCGACACTTTGCAAGCCAAATCGAACGCGTTGTCAACGGATCGTTTTGTGAACACAGCCCACTTTAGAGAGATGCCCATAACTTGCTTGTCGACGGTCGTCTTTACGGTGCTGGAGCAGCGCGCGTCGCAACTGAACACACCTAGCCACACAATACAAATTTTGTAGCGGCAGCAGATGTACTTTGCCCTATGAAAGCGCTGTCACAACGCCGCCACGCCCCTAACTTTGGCGGCGATCGAGGCGCGAAGACTACCAAAGCGCTGATTGTCGGCGCGCATTAGCACGACTGTCTGCTTCGCTCTATCGTTTCCTAGATGGCGGTACCACCGCAGCCAACCCAAGCGAACCAAGAGTTGAAGAGGCGATGTTAATTTCAGAGAAATTTTGCTTCCTAAACACCTTTACTTTAGCCGGACGTCAGTTAGATGCGATTTGTAAAGCGCTGTAGTGAAGATATAAAGTCCGTCTGTTCCCTATGTGACGAGTGTTGCGATGGTGAATCGGTAGCGTTCCAGCTCTTATCGTCGCAGCCCAGGTGAACATGGCTCCGAGTCTAAGCGGGTGGTACCTATTCATTGTGAATGTGTTCATTTTTTTCAGACGTCCACTTGCGTTACGGAAGTACGTCACTGATTTCTTGGTGCACCACGGCATAGAACACTTTCGTGTTAAGAACCGCCGCAGGCCCTCTTTAATAACCAATGTACTCCGACCACGGAGACGGCGGACTATGCCGTCTCCGAATAGCCAAGGCCCTGCACCATTTCCAGGAGAGAGAGCGTTCCTACCAAACGGTGAACGCCACCGCACATTTCAAACCTCTCATTATGACGCCCCCTTCGCGCCCACCACGTGGCTCACCTGGAAGAGGAAAAGCGGGTGCATGGGAGACGGCCTGTTCCAGGGCAGCACATTCGACGCGTAGGCCACGAGCACGATAAGAACGGCCGCCGTAGCCATGTTCACGCACCAGATTTCGAACACGTTGACGGGGAACACACCGAAGGCATAGTGGAGCGTCTTGTCCCACGAGGCACCACCTGCCGTGAGCAAGCGCGCCAGCATTCTCGTGACGTGCACCATTGCTCGACATGTTCGTTATAGCTCACTATAATGGGAGTGACCTTGGCTGGGCTTATCTGATTGAATAAGGTTCGTAGAGGGGTCTTGTAACACTTCTTTCTTGTAACATCACAGGAAAGCGGCAGTGATCAGTCCTGGAGGACAGAACACGGATCCGTCCTCTGGCATTTTCGCCTCCTGTGCTGTGCGTTTTCAATGCACGTTAAAGAACCCCGGGTGGTCGAAATTTTCCGGAGCCATCCACTACGGCTTTTCTCTTCGTCCTGTCTCTTTCACTCCCCTTCCCCCACCACGACGGACGCTTAGCCGCGCTCCCTACATGGGCTGCAGAAATTAGCATCCTTTCCTCAACCGAACCACAATAATCATCATGAACGCTGCACAAGCTCGCAAGGAACGAGATCGCGCCCTCGCCAGCGAGAGACAACGCCGACGCAGGCAGCGTCTGCTAGCGAGTTTCTTGATTCAGCGCCTCCTCTTCAGAGGAGGCGCTGCTTGATTGAAGCAAACGACTGCTCGCGCGGCACAACCGTTCACCGGCCACCCGATATACATGCACTGGATCTAGACCCGCAATTTAGTGCCGGTGGCAGATTTCTCTTGTGCATAGTTGAACAATATAGATTTGCAGCGTGCGCGTTAACTAAAAGTAATCCGGAACTCGGCACGATCTACGACGTGGGAGCGCAGGAACCTCATAAAACTAGAGGCATGAATGACAACGCGTATGCAAATACGCACACGCGTTGTCACTCATTTACATGCGCGAGTGGGGAATGTCACGGGTGATTTACGGTAACACCGAACGATCTCCAGTGCTTCCTTCGCCCACTCGTCATGATTCATTTCGTCGAGATGCGTGATTTTTTTTTTTTTTTGCGCTACTACTACCACAACGGCTAACTAGCCCAAACTTTCTATGCAATTGCCATGATAATGGTTGCCGGTGTATTGCCTGCTAACACCACGATATGATAATGGGGCACGCCGCAGCGGGGCGGAGGACTCCGCAAATTTTGGCCACCCCTGAGGATTTTTTTGACGCGCACCTAAATGTAAAGTACACAGGTCCTAGCACACTTCGCCTCCAACTAAATGCGACCTCTCCGGCTGGAATTGAGTCCGTGTCCTTCGGTTCAACCGCCGACCACCGTAACCAGAGTACCACCACCGCGGCGGACTTGTTATTCATTTTGACCTCTAAATCTGCCTCCCTCCCACGGGGGCCCTCACGAACAAACCTGGATACATTTTGCGGCAACACAAAAGTACTTCCAAGATGAGCGCGGCGAATGCCAGATAAATAGAATCAATTTCTGCATCTTTCATCACTTCTACTCTCGGAGCCCATCCCGCGTTATTCTTTTTTAAATTTTTTTTTACTTCAGCATTTCCGTAGGTTTGCCCGTCGGTTCCAAATGATACACCTCGCATTTCAACTCGTCCTGTATTCCGTTTTTTTACGTGTTTTTTTTTCATAAAGCTTGCAATTAAGAACATTAGAATACACTTGAAGAACAAAGGAACACGAGCGCTAAAAGCCTTCCCTTGTTCTGTGCACCTTTCGACAAGTCTCTGAAGCAAAGTAAAAAAAAATAATACGAATGGAGCTACCTCACCGTAAAAAGCAACCGGCAGTAATGACGATTACGGCCTCGAAAAAGAAATCGGAAAAGTCCTGTAGGGTAATCGCCTTAGTTCTCAGGTTACTTCAATACGTATATTACCTTAGCACACGCTATACATATATTACAACTTTATTACGGTAGCATATATACGCACATATACCGAGGCCATCGGTAAATCTAGTCGCAAAAGCCGCTACCCCCACGTACGTGCCTCAAGTTTGCGTCAAATCATGTATTATTGGCGCACGGTTGGTGTTACTGGCGGTCAAATTTCAAAGCATAGTGAAATTTTACACGGAAGTCTGAGGTATGTAAGTTTGTAATGGCGTAAGCGATTACGCGGAAAATGTAACTGGATTACAAGACTATTTACTCCTTAAAGCAAGTGACTGAAGCGTTACAAAATTGTAGTAAAATGCAATCTATTACAGCTATCCACTACCTGTACCGTGCTACATACAAGCGTGATGCAGACGTATTTAGCACCATAGGTTTCATAAAAGACGCTATCCAACCAATCTATGATCCGTTACTATTTTTCTACAATATGTGCATCCGTTCCGTACCACGATATTGGCGCTGATTTGCTCTCTTTAAGTTGTTTTCCTCTCTTATCGATAATATATGCCGGGCCACATTTACATCGCGTAAGACGCACAGAACCTAGATATGACGAGTTAGCAGACGTAACGAATTATTTATTACAACGAACTAAATAAAGAAATACTATAGACATTAGCACAGTCACACGAATAAACATACGTGTAGCGGATTATCGGATATAACGCAGTAATTTCCGTGTCCTATTGGAATTGCTATAACGAGGTATCACTCTATGAACCTTCGAAATCGTTCTGGATTCCCAGTATCGTGAGCAGGTTGTAGGTGGCCACGGTTGGCAGCGCCGACGTTAGCAGCGTCAAGTAGCGGTCGCGGAACAGGAACTCGGCCAATGAGCGAACGGCACCAGCAGAGGACAAAATCCACGCGGGCAGCGCGAAGCACAGCACTGTGACGCAAGTGATCCCAGCCAGAACTGCGTGAAACAGAAAACGTGTTCAGATGGAATGGCGGACGAAGGCACTTCGGACGTCCAGGTGTGAGGTGTGAGAAAATGTTGCACCATGTTAACATAGTTAAGTTATAATAATTATAAGCTACGGAATTCCTTCCTGTGTCCCCCCGCCTTTCCGTGTCTTTTTTGTTTCTTCAAGATAATTCAACGTTTATTCCCCATCAAGAATAGCAAATGATGACTCGTCCTGTACAGGCCCGTATCGCATTTACGGACATAAATCAGCACAACTTAACACTGGCTAATGTTATATTGTCACGGACCCAAATAAGTGGCAGCCTGAAGTCCACCAAATAAGAGGACCAAATAAGAGGAAGCCTGAAGCCTGCAGTCCGGAGTTCGACCAACAACGTTCTCTTCTTCTTCTTCACACACAACGCGTATGAGCCAGCGTCGGCGGTTCATGCATGAAGGTATGTGCCATTACTCCCCCTCCCAAGGAAGCATCGTCTCGATGCTACAGATGGGTAAGGCTAAGTAAACTGATCCCTGGATGTGTAAAAAGAATAAGACAAAACGGGGCACCACAAAAACAAACAAACAAACAAGAAAAAACAGAACACTACGCGATCAGAGAATGTGCAGTCACTCGACAGTCCCGTCACCACGCGGAAAGTACGGTTTCAGCCTGGATACGTGCACAACTTCGGTTTGGGGACGCCTGCGGGAGTTCCTTGGGGTACCTTCTGGGAGGACTTCGTAAGTAATGTCGCTCAGGCGCCTTACAACCGTGTAAGGGCCAAAGTAACGACGCAACAGTTTTTCTGAACGGCCACGCTGTCGTACGGGGGTCCACACCCACACCTGGTCACCGGGATGATACGTGACCTCTCGATGGCGAAGATTGTAGCGGCGCGAGTCCAAGGTTTGGCGACACTGGATACGGCGTCGAGCGAGTTCACGGGCGTCCTCAGCGCGCTCGGCGAACGTTGCAGCATCGGTATGAAACTGTCCTAGGTTGTCGGGAAGCAGCATGGCGTCGAGCATCGTGGTGACCTCCCGACCGTAAAGTAAGCGGAACGGCGTAAATCCTGTGCTCTCTTGAATTGCGGTATTATACGCAAAAGTCACGTAGGGAAGGATGTTATCCCAGTCCTTGTGGTCGATGGCGACATACATAGAGAGCATATCCGTGATTGTCTTGTTCAGACGTTCAGTCAGGCCGTTTGTCTGCGGGTGATAGGCCGTGGTCCTGCGGTGTTCCGTACCACTCAGCCGCAAGACTTCGTGTAGCAATTCTGCAGTAAAAGCTGCTCCACGATCAGTAATGACTATAGCAGGCGCTCCATGGCGGAGAACGATGTTGTCAATAAAAAAATGGGCGACTTCTGCTGCGGTGGCTCTTGTCAATGCCTTTGTTTCGCAGTACCGCGTTGAGTAGTCTGTGGCCACCACAATCCATCGATTCCCGGACGAGGATGTGGGGAATGATCCCAGCAAATCCATGCCGATCTGGTGAAAGGGCGTTTTCGGTGTCGTTATTGGGTGCAACAGCCCGGCTGGTCGCATGGGTGGTGTCTTACGTCGTTGGCAATCACGACACGTGCGAACGTATTGCTTGACAGTCTTCGCAAGACGGGGCCGATAGTAGGAGCGTCGAATTCTTTCGAGCGTGCGAGTGAAGCCTAGGTGTCCTGACGATGGTTCATCGTGACAGGCGCTCAGAATGTCTTCCCGTGATGTGGTTGGCACGACCAACAAGTATGCAGCTTCGGTACGGTCGAAGTTTTTCTTATAAAGAACTGCATTGCGGAAGCAAAATGAGGCTAGTGAACGCGCGAAACTTCGAGGAATGCAGGAGGTGCGCCCTTCCAAGTATTCGATGAGAGGTCTGAGCTCCAAGTCGTCACGCTGTAGCTGAGCCAGATCGGTCGCTGACATTGCAGAAAGAAGGATGTCATCCTCGTCAAGGCTGGTACTGGCACTTCCGACCGGTGCTCGTGACAGGCAGTCAGCGTCAGTGTGTTTACGGCCTGACTTGTAGACGATCGTTACATCAAATTCTTGCAGGCGTAGACTCCATCGTGCCAGGCGTCCAGAGGGGTCTTTGAGATTCGCGAGCCAGCAAAGGGCATGGTGGTCGCTGACTACTCGGAAGGGGCGGCCGTACAAGTATGGTCGAAATTTCGTTATCGCCCATACAACGGCTAAACATTCCTTTTCAGTTGCCGAATAATTTTTCTCGGCAGGTGATAACGTACGGCTCGCGTAGGAAATCACACGCTCTACGCCACCTTGCCATTGCACCAACACCGCTCCAAGACCTATGTTGCTGGCGTCTGTGTGTAACTCCGTGTCAGCGGCTTCGTCGAAGTGGCCAAGTACAGGTGGGGCCTGTAGATGTTTCCGGAGGGTATCGAAAGCATGGCACTGATCCGGGCCCCAAACGAACGGAGTGTCATCTTTGAGGAGCCCATTGAGCGGTGCAGCGATTTTTAAGAAGTTGCTTAAATTTCGTCTGTAGTACGCACAGAGTCCCAAGAATCGGCGTAGATCGTGTTTGTTTGTCGGCGTTGGAAATGCCGCAACGGCGCTGGTCTTCTCCGGGTCCGGGCGGATACCTGCGTAGCTGACGACGTGTCCGAGGAACTTCAGTTCCTCATACCCAAAGTGACACTTCTCAGGTTTAAGAGAAAGGCCGGCTTTTCGAATGGCGTGGAGAACTGCCCTCAAGCGCTGGACGTGCTGTTCAAGTGTCTCCGAAAATACAGCCACGTCGTCTAAGTAAACAAGACAGGATTGCCATTTAAGTCCTGATAGAACCGTGTCCATCATTCTTTGAAAGGTAGCCGGCGCTGAGCATAAGCCAAATGGGAGAACCTTAAATTCGTAGAGACCGTCAGGAGTAATGAATGCCGTTTTTTCGCGATCCCGTGCGTCAACTGCGATTTGCCAGTAGCCGCTGCGCAAATCCATGGAAGAAAAGTATCGAGCGTGGCGAATGCGATCCAAGGAGTCATCAATGCGGGGCAGTGGATAAACGTCCTTCTTAGTGATCTTATTCAATTTTCGATAGTCGACGCAAAAACGCAACGTACCATCTTTTTTCTTGACCAGTACAACTGGCGAAGCCCACGGACTGGTCGAAGGCTGGATGACGTCGTCTTTAAGCATCTGCTGAACTTGGTGACGAATAGCGTCGTGTTCCTTTTGGGACACCCTATAAGCGTGCTGCCGTACAGGTCTTTCGGCAGGGTCCGTGATAATTCGATGCTGTGCCAGCGGCGTTTGGTTGACCTTCGTCGTAGTAGCGAAGCAATCTTGGAACTCATCCAGTAGGTGCAGAAGGGTGTCCCGTTGTGTTGGTGATAACGTTGGGTTTACATCGAGAGTTGTTGCAAACTCTTCGGCGGAACGGTCAGACGACGAAACAGCAGCTAATGTTGGCGGGTCCTGTACGTCGGCAATTTCTGCAAAGTACGCAATGGCGGTACGCCTCGTAAGATGACGATATTCATCGCTGAAATTCGTGACGAGTACGTGGGCTTGTCCGTTTTGAGGATGAATAATCCCTCGGGCTACGCAGATTTGTTGAGCAAGAAGGAGGGACAAATTGGCTTCCGCGATCACAGCATTGCTGGTGTCTTGCCCGCATTCCACGGTGACAAAGAGGCTGCTTCGCGGTGGCAGAGTGACTGATTCGTCGGAAACACGTAGCGCTGTGTTCAAGACTATAGTGCTGTCAATTCCAGGGAAAACGGGGTCCTCTAATGATACCAGTAACTCACGGAGGTTGATAACGGCGCCGTATTCGCGAAGAAAGTCCATTCCTAGAATTACTGGCCGGGAGCACACAGGTAGGACGAGGAAAGACCCCGGAAACGTCGAGTTTCGGATTCGAATTCGCGCCGTGCACAGTCCAGCTGGCAGCACCAGATGACCACCGGCTGTTCGAAGCTGGGGCCCGTGCCAGGGTGTCGTGACTTTTCTCAGTTTAGACGCCAGTGTGCTGCTCATAACGGAATAATCGGCCCCGGTATCGACGAGAGCAGTGACAGCGTGATTATCAACGAATACAGCAATGTCGGCGGAAACAGTTTTGGTGACGTCGGTTGGCAGCGTGTCGGCAGCGGTCGAGGGAGGTTCTTTTAAAGTTCGTTGGACAGCGACTTCACCCCCGGAAGTCGCCGCTCCTAGTTTCCCCTGTAAGGACTCGGCGATCTCCTGGAAGGAGCGTTCGAGGACGCAGTCAAGCTAGGCGACCCAGACCGGCGAGGGGATGGTGATCGCGACTGACGGCGCTGAGCGGTCGATGGCATTCCCTGACTCCTTAGATACGCTTCGATGTCATGTGGGCGCTCACCGTATCGGGGACAGCGCGCGTCAGGGTGGAAACCACGCAGACCCAATTGACGGTACGCGCAATCTCGGTACACGTGCCCAGCTTCGCCGCAGTGGTAGCAGAGCGGACGGTTATCTGAGGTACGCCATACGCTTGCCTTACTGGGACTTTGTCTTGAGCTTGCCGGCAGATACATCGGTGCGTGCGAGAACCTTGAAACGGGCGGCGGATACGAAGGCGCGTTCGGGAATCGGTGCGGAGCCTGCTGCTCTAACGTCGGCACGATGGGAGCCGCAGCAATAGTGGCGGGTGCACGGACTGCCGACGCATATGTTAGGACGGGCACCTCAGGTGACGGTGACGGCGCCAGTGGCGTGAGCGGTGGCTGCACCGCCTGTCGGATTTCGTTCCGGATGACGTCAGTAATGGCTGACACGTGTGGTTGTGGTCCGACCGCTTGCAGTTGACGGAGTTCTTCACGCACAATACTTCGTATGAATTCCGCAAGGGCATGCCTCTCGCTATCAGAGCCGATAGAACAGTGTGCAGCCGTGACGTCAGGACGTTGGTACTGCGACGACCGTTGCTGAAGAGTACGCTCCATCGTGGTCGCCTCACTCACAAACTCGGCTACGGTAGTTGGTGGATTCCGTACTAGTCCGGCGAAAAGCTGTTCCTTCACCCCGCGCATCAGATATCGTACCTTCTTGTCTTCTGACATGGCAGGGTCTGCGCGCCTGAAAAGACGAAGCATGTCCTCGACGAACATCGACACCCTCTCGTTCGGTCGCTGGTTTCTGCAGGAGATGGCCTCTTCAGCCCTTTCCTTCCTTTCGGCGCTGCGGTACGCATCGCGGATCTCGCGGCTAAAATCTGCCCACGTCACGAACGAACCCTCATGGTTCTCGTACCAAGTCTTGGCGGAATCTTCCAACGCGAAGTAAACGCGTCGTAGTTTCCGAGCTTCATCCCATTCATTGATGCTGGCGACTCGGTCGAAGTGGTCGAGCCAGTCTTCAACATCCTCAAAAATGTCGCCGTGGAACGATCTAGGCGTCTGTGGCGCGTGAAGAACATACGGCGGGGCAGAAGATTGGGTATTATGGGTTTGGCTTGCCTGGCTCACTGTATACATCTTCTCTAGTCTCGACGACAAAGGGCCGAATTCAGGGGGCAGTCCTTGGAGACGACGACTGTTCCTGGCTGTCGACGGCCGTGGCTGGCTTGTCTCCAAGACGCTAAGAGTGATGGTAGAAGCTTCGGAGCGTTGGAGCATATACCCGGCACTTCCACCAATAATGTCACGGACCCAAATAAGTGGCGTATGAGCCAGCGTCGGCGGTTCATGCATGAAGGTATGTGCCAATATATAGAACGGCTAACGCCACATTGTGCTGACCAGCGAATGCAGGGAACAAGTGCTAACATGCGATTGTCTAATTTGTAATGATACATTAGAGAAATATTGCTTCACCCTAATGGGGTTCTACCTACGGTGGGCGTCAGTGAAAATGCCGCCCACCGCTCTATTTCGTCGCTCCAGATTTCCGCTCCGGTTTGCCGCCCACCACTTTCGACTGGACGACTGACAGACGGTACGCGGCAGGGCAACAAAAACTGGTAAAGATGCGCGCGCCGCGCCGGTGGGCCAAGGCAGGAGCACAAACGCGCTTTTTAAAATTATTTTCTTATATATATACATGTTGCAATCCTTCATAAGACTAAAAGCAGAAGTAAGGGTATAAAATACACGGAAAGTACAAAGACCAGCAAACAATGGAAAAAATACAGAAAGTAAGAACATGGTTAAAGGCCAGCCACACAAGTCAACGTTGAGAGGGCATTTTTGGCACTCAAGGTCGTTTTGTCAGAGCAGTGGTCTCGCTTATCGGCGAGTACACTTGATGACCTGCTTCTGAAATCGTGTGCGCCCACCGCCTGACGAAAATTCGGGATTCAAATTTGAGGAAAAATAAATACCAAAGGCAGTCGCAAGTTCTTCGCTTTCGCTTTCTGTGTGTGCATTTCCTTTCGGAGCGCATGCATTGGAGGCAACGGATTATAGGAGCTAAAAATGCACGACCGAAAGTCATGTTTATCTCTGTATTTGACTCGCCTATTTCTGCGAAAAAATTCTGGAGTGAAAAAATTCTCGAGGGTTCTCTGAAATTATTTTCAACCCCCCTCCCCCCGTCCTCCCGCTCCTCCTATTTACCAGCGCGTTTCTCGCGCTATGTCCACCACTCATTCTGTGGAGAACACTGTTCACTACGTCGTCATGTGCAATGTCTCGTAGAAATGTATTCGCCTGCGAAAAAAAAATGAAATAGCCCGGAGAAGCTACGCTTATACATGCATACAACGATGTGGATAGCCAGAACCATGTTTCTCCGCCCCGCCACGGTGGTCTGGTGGCTATGGTACTCGACGGCAGATCCGAAGGACGCGAGATTGAATCCTGGCCGCGGCGGCTGCATTTCGTTGGAGGCGAAATGTTGAGGCCCATGTAGTGTGCAATGTCAGTGCACGTTAAACAAACCGAGGTGGTCGAAATTTCCGGAGCCCTCCATTTCCGTGTCTCTCGTAATCACAGCTGGTTTTGGGACGCGAAACCCCAGAAATCAATCTATCAACCAACCATGTGTCTAATGGTTAGGTTATTCCGTGACGGGAAGACAACAGAGTGGAAATTTGGGCTTGTGCTCGTCGGCACGCTATAACCAAATATTTGTTGTAGCGCAAATTGATACAAGGACGTAGAGGAAGAGGGCAGATTCACGGCGTTGTGGCTTTGTCCTCCTCCTTACATCCTTGCGTATATCTGCGCTACAACGAATATTGGGAACACACCGACCGGGCTGACGTGAAGCACACTTATTTGATGCAGGCAGCTTGAGTAGATAATGAGTTAAATAATCTGTTGAAGAAAGAACGCAATCTTCTGTAGGCTTCATGGCAGCACGGCTCAGCGTATAGGGAAGCGGAGTTAAGGTGTAGAAAGGAGGATTTTGACTATATCTGGTGTTCTTGTACGTGCACTGACATCGCCGTTCGGTCTGGTGCGCTTACTAACACAAAGATCTGTCATCGCTGAGCTTACTGGAGGTGAACAAGCATGCGACCAGCATGGCCACCAGTAGTTGCAACGCGTTGTGCACGGCGAAAACGAAGAACAGCAGAGAAGGGTCGGTCTTGTCCAAGAAGGGGCTGTCCCTCCTAATAGGCTCTTGCATCACGGCACAGTAGACGCAGGTACCGCTGTGCACCAGGCACGTGAGGAAACTGCATGCGAACTGACCCGTCCAGTAGAAACAGTCCGGCAGACCCATAAGGCGCTGGAATTCCTGCATAGGAGAGATACCAGTGCCTCAAAAAGCATGTCTATAATTGGACTTCATTGCGTCATAACATAAGCAAAAAGAATGGCTGACCGTTTTGTTTTGACGAAACAAAATGGGGTGAAGCAATGGTCTGTGCGATGGTCCGTTGCTTCAGCTTTAATTAATTCATCATAGTACCTTCGTGTCAATGCTGCGTTGTCGCTCGTCGACAGTTTTCTGATTTAGTGCGTATTTGCCTTCTGGCGGCCTCGACTTCAGCGTCGAGGCGGCGTTTTCTTTGTGCAAGATCATGCGGATGTAAGAAAAATGTGTTATTTATGTAACCATTGAAAGCAGCATGACTCAGCGTCTGCGAGAAAAGGAATACAGTAAGGAATGATTAGAAGAGCTACAAGGAAAGCGAGAACGAGAATAGCATATCCGGATTGAGTGAGCGGCAGGAGTCCCCCACAAGGGTCTGTCCAGCCTAACGTATTCACTGGAGAACACACTGACAATAGCTGGTCCTACATGCGGCTAGCCATTATGGTTTGAACACTGCTGCCGTGGAACAGAAGGCCTTCATTAGGCTGTTCTCTGGAAGCAGAGAATTGGCTGCATAAAGGTGACGATGGCGTGCCATGGCCAAGGCAGCTCTGGCGTCTCGGCCTCAGCTGGCGGGCTATGTGCAAGGGCAGCTGCCGCTTCCGTGATGGTAGCGGGAGCTCTTGTTCGCTGAGAAGAGCCAACACAAAGTTCCATAGGGTCCACCTTGGACATCTGATACCGCTGGCAGCCTTGGCATATCTGGGAGATGTTGAACGTTGAAAGTAGTCTCGTTAGCTCTGGACGTATCTCCTTCAGTACCAGAGTCCGGAGCGCCGGTCTGAATAAAGAAGCTGTGGAGGAGACCACAGTGGGGGCCACGCTTCGATGCTCCCGACATTTGCCACATGCAAGATTAAACGTTTGGTGGCTGGGTACCGCCGCGGTCAGCTGAGCGAGACCTGACGCTACAACTCTCTGCAACTACGTGGATTCAGCAGCGGTGAACATGGTTGTTCTGGCGCCGGCATGTGGCGTAACAGTGGCCAGGGCTCCTGGAAAGCCGTGGAAAACCTAACTCCAGGCATTTCAAAGGACTGTGTCGAGCAGGCCGCACCTGGAGGCGAAGTTTGAAGAGACACGTTCTACGGGAAAAATGGCTGTGCACGGGCACGGCCGGACTACAGTGAAGACACGGCACGAACGCATGTCGCGTCTCTAGTATATATTTCTGATGATGATGATGATGGTGATGACTGTGGGTTTGGTTAGGAAAGGACGCTAATTTCTGTAGCCCATGTAGGGAGCACGGCTAAGCGTCCGTGGGGGTGCGGGAAAGGGAGTGAAAGGGATAGAGAGGTGAGAAAGGCCGTAGTGGAGGGCTCTGGAAATTTAGACCACCTGGGGTTCTTTTACGTGCACGGGCCTCTGGCATTTTCGCCTCCATCGAAAATGCGACCGCCGCGGCCGAGATCGAACCCGCGTTTTTTTAGTGGCAGCTGAGTACCGTAACCACTATACCACCGCGGCGGACGTATTTAGTTCTTGTCCGGGCATGTGGTATTGGTGGCCTCCTCTCCAACGCCGCGCGCGCTGCCGTTGGCTCCTCGTCTTTGAGCAGCGCACGCATTTCGACCGCGGCGGTCGCATTTTCGATGGAGGCGAAAATGCCAGAGGCCCGTGTACTGTGCGTTGTTAGAGCACGTTAAAGAACTCTAGTTGGTCAAAATTTCCGGAGTCCCCCACTACGGAAATGTCCATGTCCACGGCTATTCCTCTATTCCTTCACCATCACGTTCCTCCTGGGAGACTGTGCTGACCAGCTCAGCGCCGCAGGAGCAGCGTCGGCTGATCCAGCGGGCACGTGGAGTGGCGCGAGCCAATGGGGCCCTGAACTAAGGGCTCCACCCTTCGAGGAACATCCCTCATTCTGCTTTCAATAAATGTTTACCTACTCTCTCTCTCTCCCTCCACTACGGCTTTTCCCTCCTTTCTATCTCTTTCAGTCCCTTCCCCCTACTCCCACGCACGCTTAGCCATGTTCCCTACATGGGCTGCAGAAATTAGCGTCGTTTCCTCATCCGAACCACGATCACCATCATCATCATCAGCAGCAGCAGCAGCAGCAGCAGCGCATGGACAGACACATCACGGCTTTTCGCCGGATTACTAGCCTAGTAGTGCGAAAGGATTGAAAGATTCAGAAACAACGAACTTGCATGATCTGTCTGTACACGAGAGCACCACTGCACTAAAATTGAAATAAGACAATCAGTGTGGCCATTACAATAACCGACAGCCCACACTAGCCGACTTTAGCAAAACGAAAGTAAGGCAACATTAACCTACATTGCCTATACCACTTAGCCATATTTAGTTAACTTTATATACGTGCATTACGAGACAATTAGTAATATTAGTCATGTAATCATGCAGCTGAGTAATGGTTAGCCGGTGCTTAGGAGTACTGGTGCTTTGCAGGTAAATACCGAACGAGAGCGAGAAAGCACTCTTCACTTAACAGAGAGCTCCGCTGCAGTAGAGATAGGCGCTGCGTGCTACTCTGTACAGAGACGAGATTTGGGAACAAAGGCCCTAAGAACAGGGATCAGGTAGATACAGGAGAGTTGTGGTAGTATGCAAGCAGACGAGGTATGCCAGAACACCGTTAGAAGATTCCAGAAGCAGCGGCAGGGGTATGGGGCGAGGAAGGAGGCGTACTCATGGATGTGCTCTCGCGTCCAGTGCAACTCACTTGTGCCACCTAAGACACTTACCGCCCGGTTTGCATCTAACTTTTTTTTTTCTCTGAGGAAGCCTTGTTATTGCTACATTGGAAAGCCCGCAGATTAATGACCCAATTTAAAGCCGCGAATGGCATCCGACGGGGCCACCCCTACTTGCAAATGAAGATGGTGAATGCTGTCTCATTATTGGTTTCGCTAAGGAGAGAAAAACTGACTCTGACATCAGTGTTTCTCTTTGTGAAATGTACGGAAAAATTACGCATTTTTTTCTTTTTTTTAAATAGCGGGGGTGTTCAAAGTCGAAGCTGTGCCGTGTGTCGAATGATTTCGTTGCCACGCAAGAGACAAACACGTACAACTCCTGTCCTGCCCTCGAGCCACTACCGACCGCACTCAGCTCGCTGTTCCAGGAGAATGACTATGCGATGGCCAATGTACGACAAAGCGTAGAAAACGTTTAGCTCGAAGTTGCGGAGAAAGAAAGAAAGAAAGAAAGAAGAAAGAAAGAAAGAAAGAAAGAAAGAAAGAAAGAAGTAAAAATTAAAGGAAGGAAAGAAAGAAGTGCATGGTCAAGGATCACGTATATATGGTCAGTAGATAATGGCCAAGGGTGGTATGATCAACGTAAGTGATACGTCATGACACCAATAACTTGACAATCTTCCCAGCGACGTCACGACTAACGTTACATAAACAGCTTCGCTATTCCGGCGGTTTTCCAGTCGTTGAACGGGCTCGAATATTGTGTCCGCTGTGGCGTGACGCAATGCCAAATATAAATTTAGGGAAAACGCTCACAAGTGCATTCGTTTCTAAAGGTGCTAAATAAAAGCATATTCCGCGTCACATTCTTTCTTTGCCTTGTCTACGCGCTTCACCTTATCAAAATGCACATGCGCAATATGTACAATACGACAACGAAAGCCGCGGTCATATCTGCCTCACCTTGAGTCCACTGGCGTTCTCGTAGCATAGTCGCAGGAACAGCCCCAATGCTGGAGGCAGTAAAGCCAACCCGAGCAGCCAGATGGCGCCGATACGATACTGCTCGATGTTCTCGGGGAACTTTGGAAGAGGGACAGGTCTGGCCGTGATCTGATCGGGAGGGCACGCAGGGAAGAGGTCGTCAAACATGGTTAAGCGCCTGCACTGGGAAGCACTCAAGCCACGGTTTTCGAGTGACTGCTACTGCATGCATTTCTCGCGCGAAGGAAGCTTTGTTTCATTGCCATCACCGGAGAAGATGCTTGCTTGGAATAAAAAGACCCTTTTGAAAGGGCCCTGCGACACATTTTGCACCTATAGTGTGTTTCAGGAGTTCCGTGCAGCAGAGCGAAGGCTACGAGGCCATCGAGCGCAGAATTCTTCCGAAGTGAGACGAAATCCCATTGTTCGGATACGCACACCCCGCTTCGTCTTCCTCCTTCCAAGGCTGCAGCTGCCACTGCAGCGCTCGCCATTGGCAGATGACGATCCGCGGAAGGACACGTTTAACATGTGTTCGCCCTCCGAATCGGCCGAAGAGGGCTGTAGCTTCCACAGTACTGCACAGAACTTCTGAAACACACTATAGTCGCACAAAGGGGCTGATAGGTCATGAAGGCTCCTGCGAACATACAATCCAAACTGTATTGCATTGCAGGCACGAGGGAATTCGTACCCTGGCTTCAAATACAGCTGCAACTCGCCTGCTCATTCAACAAAGTTCGTCGAAAAAAGTAGAGACTACGCCGCTCGACTTATTTGGGTGTTATTAAAGAAAGTGTACATATTTTCTTTCTTTGCTGAACTCCAAATGAGCATAAAGCAATACTTAGCGTGTTTCCGCGTTCACGAAATCGGCCAATGCTACTTCGTATCGAGTATCGTAGTCTGAAGTAATTTGTTGACAGAGCAGCAGGCATACTTAAAGCCGAATTGAAAAAATCATTGGTGTGTTGTATGAACAGCAATAATATTTGCCTCAAATGTTCACTCGAACCTCCACGACTGGCTATAGCACTGTTTCCTACGTTAAAAAACTGATGCAATGCTCCTTTAAAGGAGCAATAACGTGAAACACAATTTTTCTCGTATTGTTAAATTACCTCTACGTTATATCGAAGAGAAGACGCTTAGCAAGCTAGAAAATGTGCTCAAATTGAATACAGGTTGCGACGCCGCTGAGAGGTATACCGCCGTAAAAAGCATAACGACAGCTTTTTGACGGCATCTGCTAAGGTGCATGTGTTCACAAACAAAAATAGATGCACACAGTAAACGCGCGGCTCCTTTCGTCTGGTATAGTCGGTCACTCACACTCACCGCCACTCGACCTCGACTCCGTCGCACTACTTGAGGCGCCGCTCTCGGTATCCCACGGCAGATACCGAGATACGCGGCCATGGTCTCGCGACACAAGACACGGCCTCAGAGACTGACGATGAGCTAGCACGCTTGGCCTCGTGTGTGGAAAGAAAAGGCGGCGCTTATATAGATTCGCTGGCAAACGTTTTTCTATTTCTCTGTTTCTCTCTCTCTCTCTCTCTCTCTCTTTTTTTGAAAATGTCGGGGTTGCTCAGAATCGCGGAAATCGGGTACTTTTCAGCGTCATTACACATTCCTCTGTCTAATGTGCTTCGAGGATAATGCGCGAACAAAAAAAAAAGGAACGATCTAGCAGCGAGACCACTCCAACATGAAACGTGAGCCAGTTTTCGCTACGCGAATAACGCCAGGCAGTAGACTTTCCATTTAGGCATAGCTTTTATAACCTGTACAGGTAACTGGTTGCCAAAGCGGCAAAATCCATTCATTAGCACTTACTTACCTTGCTTTCATCGGCACTGGCTGTAACAAGGAGCTTGATATGAGCCCTGTTAATGGCAGCCTGAGCCAAGTACGCCTTGCCTGAAAGCAGAAAGTTCAATTCAGCTTCTAGGGAACTATCAACGGTTAGATAAGCTGGCTAGCACGAAAAGCGGACTACCAGGCAAAAGCACAGGCAAGTAGACAGAGAAGGAGCCAGCGCCAGCCTCTTGTCTGCAATTGTGTCGTTGTAAGCGACGACATTTTTTTTTCTTGCTTCAGCAGAAAGCACTATGCGGCAATACAATAATGTATACACACAATACATACGAGATAACAGGATGACAAGGTCCATCATCCACCTAGCTACCATGCAAAATAAAATAAGAAATTGCAATTAAGCGTCTGGTCACCTGCGGGGCGCAGTTAAGATAGCCATATTTGATTATAATTCTATACACCCGCGAGCTTCTCAAGTATTTTTAAAGGGACACTCAATTTAAAAACGACTTTTCTCGTATTAGCATGAACTACTTTCTCATATTACCGATGTCACCCCTTTCGCGCAGAGAAAACTCCTGGCAAGCTAGAAAATGTTAAAAAAAAATAAAACCGGTTGCGACGCTACCCGGAGGTTCCCGCACTTATACGGATGACGTTACACATCTTAGACGATGTCTAGTCAGGCCTACGTAATTATTTACGGGTAAGCGATATACAGACAATTCCACTAAGCCGATGTAACGAGAATACGATGAAAAAGAATGGGGTTCACGTCGTCATCTCCTCGAAGTTCCGGCGCGGATCTTAAATATGAATCTTTTACTTCTATTTTCTCTTCTAATATTCATGACAGAACGACAAAATTAGCAACGACAGAGCTGCCGAAGAATAATTTATCAGTCCAAATCACTTTAGCGCGTCTTTGACAATGAGGTCTGTGCTTGAACGGTGGATGATCGAAGAGTACAAGAGACCTAGACCACTCTTCGAACTATAGCGAGAACACTGAAGGAATGCGTACGTCGTATATGGATCACGTGTGCATACATGACGTAAGGTAGATTTCATTTTAGCGAGGTAGCTGTAGGTGGGCAGCTTCAAGTCGCTTTGTTTTCTTCTAACCATCACGACGGGCCAATTTATTTATTTTATTTTTATTTATACATGCTCCAGCCCTATTCATGGCTATAGCAGGAGCAAGACGTTGTATAATACTAGGCAACAGAAAATAATGCAGGCAAATAATACAAGCTGTAAAGGAAGAACACTCGTAACTAAGCAAAGGAACAGTGAAGTTGATTACACGTAAGATGTTCATCGAATTCGCGCAATACAAGTCCCACTTCTTCAGCATATCAAATATTATTTCTTTAGAAAGGAATTTGCCACGAAAAACACAATTGTACTGCCAAAGAAAAAACAATGACAGTGTAGTAGGGGAAAAGAAACGACCTTACTATTATTGATATCCAAAAAATAATAGCTAATATGTAATAAACAATAATGATATATCTTACTTCAATTTGGTCAAGACATAATCGTTGCCCGCCCCTGTTTCTTTTGCAACCGCTATAATGTTAATTTTCTGCTTAGGAGGTATTTTTTACAGCGCGCACATATTCAGAAGGAGGAACAGAGAGGAACCAAGTGAGAGGGGCCCTGTAACATTTTTCGGACAGTCAGAAAACGGCAAAAAATGAGTCGTGGAGGGTCCTGCGCACATGCAAGTCAACTATTAATACACTCCAAGCACCGCGGAATTGGCAATTTGATTTCAAACACAGCTAAAAAGCGCCCGCCCTTCTTTTAACATATGAAGTCGCATGAGGCGCCGACTAAGTCGCGTGAAATTGAATGGGCGTTGAAATATTGATTAATTTGTGGTATTTGACGCCCCAAAACCAGCTCTGATTATGAGAGACGCCATAGTGGAGGGCTTCGGAGCGTTCAAATACCGTTTGAAGCTATCACAGTACTGTTAATTCAGTGTTGGATGCTGCAGTGTTTCACAGATATCCTACCGCAAAGGGGGGAAAATCCGCCATAGTCGACGCACTGTGGGAACCGACCTTGTGCGAAGCATTCAGCTATGAACCTTCTACATCGAATGGTTTGACATTAAAAGCCAAGAGTTATGAAGTTAATCGACGTCCTTGTGCGAACAGAATGGTTGCGTGCACGACGCAGGCTTAGCAGCCATGTCGACTATACCTAAAGGGTGTAGTCGACGTAATGTTCGGCGTAACGTCGGAACTCACGTTCAAGCATATAGACGTCGGTTCCATCGAAGAGAAGCAAAGCAACCTTCGTTAACCCATTTCTGGGAGGTCGAACAACGCGAATATGCGGATTGCGCAGTCATAGTAGAACGTTAACAGAGTGAGTGGCTGATTGGGCGAGTTGATTCGTGTTTTCTGGAACAGCATGCGCATACCTAAACTTGTCCCGTCGTCTTTGTTCACTTACTCGCACGGTGGCGCGGAAGGCATAGTGGTATGCCTACACGTCTTACGACCTTATGGAGCAGATTTCCGAAACTTGCGCGGCTGTAGCCAACATCGGGCAACACGTCTCAACAATTTAGCGTCACTATCCAGTGCTGGCCAATACTAGGTGACATAAAGCCAACATTGTCCAATGCTAGTTAATACAACGCAAACCAAACTGACATTTGGATAGCATTGTCCCGTGACAGGCAACTGAGCCGCCATCATAGAAAACTTAGCTAATACTAGGCAACAGAGCTCCCGTGAACGACCATTATTCGGAACTTAATTATGTTTGGCAAAAATTAGCAAGAACAAGCCAGCATTAGCCGTTTCAAACCAGTAAAATAGCATTAGTCAGTGGTAGTCCAGCATTGGTAAACATTACCACTCCATAGCTACAACGGATAGACAGCCAACAGCGTCCAGCTCCAGCGCTAGCCGGCAGCCACTAGTCTTGCTATAGCACTAGCCAAAATAGCAGACACTGCAACCAATAGAAGCCTCCCTTTCGCAACTACACTCCACAAAAGGCAATCACTAGAAAACACAAGCAAGCACTAGAAATCACTAGCAAGCATTTAACCATTACGACGCAGCGCTGGTGAGCTGTTTACAGGCACTACTCATCATTACAAGGCCGTGAGCACTATCCAAAGTTCGCCAAGAGGCTTCGCTTTGTACGAGTAAATGCGGTATCTGTCATGGCATACCTGCACAACCCGGCATAAGGCATGCCGTTATACTTCACTCGTGATATCATTACTAATTATGACTTACATGACAAGCGTGCAGGTTAGTCATTCGAACAACTATCAGTTGTGTTCGTTTATGGTCAGATAGATAGATAGATAGATAGATAGATAGATAGATAGATAGATAGATAGATAGATAGATAGATAGATAGATAGATAGATAGATAGATAGATAGATAGATAGATGTCCACATTTACCATTTGGTATACAAACAGCACGCCGTTGACTAGAAATGTTAAATTCCCTGTTATACGCAGAGCGATTAGAGAGCTTTAGTACTAAGTATCCAAGTGGCTTTGCGGACATACGTTCTCGCGTTCGTCTATATTCTCCCCACAGGCGTATGGTGAACAGAAGAATGTAGGAACACAACAAAAGAATGCAAGAACGCGGCGCCCCTATAGCGCTTGGGGGCCTTAACAATAAATCTCTGCATATATTGCTCACACGTTAACAGGAACTTTCACTATACTCATCGGCGGCATATTACGTCAAGGTTAAAAAAGAGCTGCAAATCATGCAAGGGCTCTCATAACTGCGATCACTACTCTTCAAGGGGCTTCTGAGTCTGTTTCTACAGCGTCAAGCAAACAATCTTATTCGCTTTGAGAACGTGACTATACTGTTCTTACTCCACATTTCACCGTTGGCTTCGTGCTCGTCGTAGAACATCGTGGGGTAGCGGAAACCGATGTCCAGGCCCTTTTGCCCCGGGTTCTCTCCCTCGAAGTAATGCAGAGTGTACCTCAGCACGGGGTCGGCGGGGTCGTTCGTGTACGTTTCGTTGGTGCCCTCGACGTACACGCACACGGTGAAGTAGGTAGACGAGCAAGCGTTTACCAGACTGGACTCGTCTTTGTACGCCTTGCGATCTGCGTCGACACCGGTGTGACGTGAACACCCGAATAGTTTTAGGTGACAGTAAAGGAAAATATTAAGTTTGGCTAGATCGACTTCTGTCCGTATTGGAGTTTATCACCGCTATTTGCGCCGCAGTAAACGAGCGAGCACAACGATTTGAGATAGCTGGCGAGGCATTGGAAGCAGTAAGTGAATATCTCTACTTAGGCCAGGCAGTGACCCCTGATCCGAATCATGAGGCTGAGATAATTAGGAGGATAAGAATGAGGTGAACCGCATTTCGCAAGAATTGAGATAATGAATGGTAGCTCACCGTTGTCTCTCAAGAGGAAAGTGTATAACAGCTGCATCTTACCAGTACTCACCTACGGGACAGAAACTTGGAGGCTAAGAGGGTTCAACTTAAATTGAGGACGACGCAGCGAGCTATGGAACGGAAAATGGTAGGTGTAACCTTATGCGACAAGAAGAGAGCCGGAGTGGGTTAGGGAACAATCGCGTGTTAGGGACATATTAACAGAAATTAGGAGGAAGAAATGGGCGAGGGCAGGCCATGCAATGCGAAGTCAAAACAACTGTAGGTCATTAAGGTTAACGGAGTGGATTCCTAGAGAAGGCAAGCGTAGCAGGGGGTGGCAGAAAGTTAGGTGGGCAGATGAGATCAGGAAGTTTGCGGGGATAAATTGGGCTCAGTTAGCACAGGACAGGGATAATTGGAGATCTATGGGAGAGGCCTTTGCCCTGCAATGGGCGTAGACAGGCTGATGATGATGAAACGATTTCTTGCGCCGAAAGCCCCAGGGTGTCACCGCTCGATTTGAATCGCTCGAGCCGAGAAGAGGACTTGACGTCACAATCTCGCCGACACTACGGGGTGCAATGAGCTCTACGGCCGTCGATGTGCAGCAACGACAGTGGCTAACGCACGTTTATTTATTCTCAAAGTGTGTCGAATTCACTTTTCATTTGTAAACAGCAGCATTGATGAAATGCTCAAGATAGATGAGCTGACGTCATCTCAAAAAAGGTACCCACTGAGTGGGACAAAGGGCGCCTCTCCAGTTCCTCAATGTCGTCAATTTATCGCCCACAACTGCTCTGCTCTCTTAATCGTTTCATTTTACTTAACATTTGCCTTTAGTGTCGTTCAATGGTTCTGCATTTAAGGGGTGTAATATGTTCACAATTAGTCGCACGAACTGAAAAAGAAGAAAAAAGAAGAAGGAAAACGTACCATGCTGGTGTTTTGTTTAAGCTATTTGCTTTTTTGATGCGAAATGAACTAGGAAAGGTTTGTTGACAGGTATAAGCAAGAAAACAGAGGGCACAAGAATTCAAAAGGAAGTAAAAATAGATAGATAGATAGATAGATAGATAGATAGATAGATAGATAGATAGATAGATAGATAGATAGATAGATAGATAGATAGATAGATAGATAGATAGATAGATAGATCCAAATTATGCATCGTGAAGGCTCTCTACTTTCGGCATACCCCATCGAAAATCAAGCATTTGTAGCTTAAGCCGGGCGACATACCGCTTTTAGGGAACGCCGTGGCCAAGAGGAGCTTGTTGTAAAAGTTGTCCGGGCTGTAAAGCACCGCGCTGTACTCGTAGTCGTCTCCAGTTTCCAGAGCTCTCTGGTAGTCGCCGGTGAGGCCGCTGCGCCGCTGCCTGCGCCACTGGTGGGCCACAGCAGAGCCGAGCCGTACTCGTTGCCGCCGGCTGCCGGTGTTGCTGAACGATAGGCACAGGGTGGCCAGTATGAGAACGGCGAACAACTCGACGAAGAACAGCACGTATTGCCGTCTGATGGACTGCACAACCAGCGTCCGCCACAGGACGGCGGCCGTCTGTCGGGACATTCCTACAGCGTTGCGCCGTTGATGATGATGATGATGATGATGCTCCTGAAGAACTACGGCACTTACCCACCAGGGGGGATTGGCCAAGAGTTATTTGTTGATTACGTTTTGATTGTAAATTATTGGAAGGAATCGATAGAGAGCAAAAAAAAAGGATGTTTTAGAGGGAATTTAATTAGTAGAATTGTGCATGTTAACCATTCAAACCTGACAGATGAGTCACCAAAACATGTACAGAAGAATATCCTAAGTATGTTTTGCAATACTGACGAGAAGAGTAGACTGTCTTTACAAATGACTTTTTTTTTAACAGGAATTTGCAAAATCGTATACGATTTGTCATTTGTATGTAATTGCACACAGCATTGAATACTTCCCTGTGGCAATATCCCAGAGCTGAGGCACCAAAAGATAGAGCAACTTCAGTTGTTAAATTTAGTCCCAACGTACTGATCGGAATTTCTAGAAGTCTTTTTCGGAGGAATTTGTACCGCCCCATGCAGCCTTCTTCTTCTAGTTCCAATAGCGATGACACATACCCACTGAAAGAGAGACTGGGGGTGGGGGGCGAAGGCGGTATAGAAACAGGACTAAGTGTGTAATTACAGTGAGGTGAAATTATTGCACAGGACAGGGATAATTGGAGATCCACGGGAGAGGCATTTGCCCTGCAGTGGGCGTAGACATGATGATGATGATGATGATGATGATGATGATGATGAAATTATTGCGATCAGTAACATAAATGATACAAGGACACCACGATAAAGCACGGATTGTGTGTAGGTGTCAGGGCTATGTTTCGATCCATGCTATCTTGACGTCCCTGTCATGTGTGCACTGTGCCAATTCAGTGCACGTTAAAGAACCCCCAGGCGGTTTAAACTTCCGGAGCCCTTCACCATGGTCTCTCTCATAATCATAGCTGATTTTGGGACACTCAAAACCCAGACATCAAATTTCTCAAATACGAGCCCCATACGAATAATCTGGCTTCGAATTTCGAATGACATATCGAATCACATTAAGAAAATACTCTAATAACTTAGCGCAAAATATATTGACCTCGAGCACGCTGTACACACTAGTTTTTCATGCATCACATCATAAAGCAAATGCTAACAAACACAAGAGAGAATCGCGAAAGAATACCAGTTGTTCCACGTTTGGCCACCACAACGCATTCCAAAGAGATCCCGTACAAGGATGCGGCTGCGAGTGGCACGTCAACACGTTTCGACTGCTTCTTTGAAGTCGTACAGATACAGCGGCGTGGTACACATTATCTCCAACAGCGCGGCCCGGCAAGGATTTACAGATGCTTATTGTGATGACGCATGTTGGCGACCGAATCCTGCAAAGGGGCTGGGCAGGGCTAATGAACGCATCTTATTTGGCGTCGTTACGAACACTTTATTGTGCCCGGTAACCTTGGAACGTTTTGATCCTTTCTTCAATTCTGTGGAGAGGTGGCCGGCAGCCACCCCATGGTTTGGGCTTGCCAGCTCAGGTCAGCTCTCACCCCCAACACTAACCCTACACGAGAAGAGTAGGAGGTGATCCTGCTTGGTTGCTCACACCTTCAGGCCGAAGAGGCCCTGGTGGGGAGGGCAACGCTGGCGGCTCGTACCGATGGGGTCCCGAAATAGGGACCCAACCCACTGCGCTGCCCCCTAAAGGTTACACCTCACGTTCCGTATTTGTTAAAAAATGTTTTTTTTTTCTTTTCCTTCTCCTCAGCCGCCACCACGCCCCGCCACGGTGGTCTAGTGGTTATTGGGAGCGAGGACATACCGTGGCGCCGCCACGCGGAACAACCGGTGTGACGCGCAAAGTTGGATTGCTCCGACAGCAGTGCCTTGCTCAGCACGGAGCTGCTTTGCGCGTCGCATTCTTGTTGTTGTCGTTTATTTCAGCTAGACGATATCTGTAAAATACTGTTGTGGTTACGTTATTGATTGTACTATAAGGTAATTAACCCTTCCAGAAAACGAATAGCTTAGTTACAAAGCTTTAGACACCACGTCGACTACTGCTGTCGTCTGCTATGGACACCGGCGAGGATACCGCGCGTGCGGGGTCCGCTGTTTTTTTTTTTATGTGAGATAGCATTTGATGAATGAAAACGAATGAAAAGTAAGCGTCAAGATGGTTTTAGCGTGTGGTTGCGGTAAATACACATAGTTCTCGGCCGCAAGAAAGGCGTGCGACGTGTTTCTCGCGCAATTCATTCATTGTATGTTTGCATCAACAAAGGGACCGCCGTTGACTCGAAGAAATGGAATTAGCCAATTTCTATTCATGCTCAACACTCATACCCCTATGGAGCGCGATGCGAGTGGTTCCTTCGTTTTGTGGAAAGCAAAGCAGCAGGCATAGAGCTGCATTCAATCGCGACCTTTCTCGTATGATTTAAGGTGTACACACGACATACGCACGTGTGCGCCTCATTAAAGCTTGTTATTTTCGAACAGGCGTTCACCTCAGGACGTTGTGGCTTCATCACATTTTAAATTATCGCACATATGACTCCAAGGACACTAGCCTGGAGCACAGTTGTCCGTTGCTTCTCCTTTCAGTTGCTTATATTTCCCGCGTATTCAAGGCGATTTTCGATCGCGATCGGGCCAGTTCATGACTGCATTTTTCAACGAATGACTCCCGTCCGTATTTTGCACAAAGGGGCCAATAGCGATCCAAAATACAGCGCAAGACCCGGACGTATTAGATTACGCATTTGAATGCACTAGTACTCTGCAAGGCGTAAATTATTGTGGTCTAAATGCTTAAGTGAAACTATCAGTGTCCAGCATCTACACCTTCATCGATAAGCCGTATGACACCCCGCGGCTGCTGATAGAAGGAGAATCTGTGTTTGAAGCTGGCCATGTCGTCGTCTGCAGTGTAAAAGGGGAACAAGTGATACTGGCTGGGCTCACCTTGCAGACGTCGCCTGTTAGCAAATATCACGCTTCCAATAACTCCGAGCGCACTTTTGTGGTCCCTAGGTGTCCGCGGATGTGAAATAAACACGAAGCAACAATGTTTCTAGATAAAAACGCTGGTGAATGGCCGTTAAGCCCGACCCACATGCAGCGCTTTTGCCGCCGTTTTCTGGCGTTGCGTCTCTCGCCGTCTTCACAACGTCGCCGAAAGCGAGGGCGACCAACCACACGACGAGCGCACAGCCCGGCGCCAGCCCAGCGTCACACAACGTGGGCCGATGAACCTAATGTAGGACCGCGGAAAGCAGTGTGCAATGTGCCCCACTGGAACAACCATAAATACTCACGATTACACCTTATATGCCTTACTTGAAGTTCCGCAGTGCACAAGACATTCATAGCATTGCAAAAGAAGCACACTGTCCGCAAGTTTTTTGTTGTTGTTGTTGTTGTTGTTGTTGTTGTACTTGTGGCGGCACCTATGGAGATCAAAGTTAACCAGCAAACTCAAAATCGATGGCTTCCGAGACTCGCGCTTATCTTTGAGGCCTAGCTGCCGAAGTAATTGAGAATGGTTCTCGAAAACGGTGTAATGTAATCCCGTGTGCGTTGCTGTCGAAGCATCTGTAGACAAACATGAGTCAAATACAAGCGTCAGTTGGGATCTTGAGGTTCACACAGTTCGCGACGATGACTGAATATATTCGAGGCGGGTCGTGCCCGCTTCGGCGAGGACGCCATTTCTCCGGCGGAAGTCGCTTCGAGCCGCGCGCTGATTGGTGCCCGCTCACCCAGCAGTTTCCGGCGTCGGCGCTGCAGCGCGGCGGCGGCGTCAATATCTGGACGGTCTTGATCTCGGCGTTTCGGCTGCCTTCGCTCTCAGCGTCGACGCAGAGTGACGCCGGAGAGAGAAACGCCAGAAAACGGCGGAAAAAGCGCTCCATGTGGTTCGGGCTTTAAAAACGCGAGTCAACCGTCCGCTTCGTGGCCTCCGCGGTCGCAGGCGCAGAGCGAGGGGGGATCGGGGGACCACGTGATCCAACTTTGCACGTCAGAACGACCGCAGCGCCAGCACCTCCAGTGGTGGCCCTCGCGCCCAATGGCAGTCGGCTGCAGATCCGAAGGTCGCGGGATCGAATCCCGGCCGCGGCGGCTGCATTTCGATGGAGGCGAAATGTTGAGGCCCGTCTGCTGTGCGATGTCAGTGCACGTTAAAGAACCCCAGATGGTCAAAATTTCCGGAGACCTCCACTACCGCGTCTCTCATAATCAGAGCTGGTTTTGGGACGTTAAGCCCCACAAATCATCATCATCAATCAGCCGCCACCACGCCTGTGTGCACTATATCGATGCTTATCCGCATCGGTGTTGCCGGTCTCGACACATCCATTAAACGCGGGTGATAGTCCAGGATATGGCCCGGGTGAGGGAATGGTGAGAGAAGAACAGATATTTTCGGCACGATGATGGGATCGCGTATTCAGTGGTTCGGAATATATTCTGATCACCTCCAACATTCGAAAATTTTAGATTTACCATTTTGCGAATCAAATACGAATACTGAAAATTGTAATATGCGACGAATATTGTGAACATTCGAGTATTCGCACAACCTTAAGAAAAAGAAGAATTAAACGAACGAGAGCTTAAAGTAAGAAGCGTCAACAGCCAGGCGTGGCTGACATTGTATATGCGTTTTACTTATTCCTCACCTGCGAGTTGTCAGAAAAAAAAAATGTTAAGGCGATTTTATGTGTACTGAGGTCCCGAGTGGTCCTAGCATTCGGGCCTCACTTTTCGTTGACTCAGGTGGTCTTTTAATTGACTGGGTATAGTTTAGGCCAACTTTAAGCGGACTGGCTTATACTCACATTGCCAATGCAAGTTTGAGCCACAAATTATTTCTCTTTCTCTCTTTCCTTTTTTATTATTTAATTGTGGCACATACCCGTATATCCATGCGGTGCGCACTGTTTCGTTTAATTTATCTTTTTATTTATCCTGATACTGTACTGCTTTCTGAAGTCGCACTTCCATCATTCAGCTCTGAATGTTGCATTTTTTATATGATTTTATTTTTTCAGAGCTTTTTAGGTTTTTCATAACAGCCGAGGTGAACCAGAGGTGACCGAGCAAGGGACATAATGTTGCTAGGGGCCATCGCCATAAAACACGGACGTAATCTAAGAACTCATCACTCCTCGTCGCCTGCGTATCCACAACGGGCGATTAAAGCGTGACCTTTGTGGCACGGAAAACTAGCAAGACATCCTCGAGCTCGCAAATGTCCCACGAAGGGAATTGTTTGCCCAAGGCAGGCAAGCAGGCAGAGAACTTTATTTAGGTCTTGAGGAACTGCGCTGAGAAGTGTGCTTCCGCTGCATCTCTAGCATGGCTATCGACTCCACAACATGGAGTGCAATTTCTGTAGCCTGTGGACCGAGTATGCTGTTGTGCTTACGTTCCTTCAAGCGTATGCTCAAAGCTCCAACTGATAAACGTAGAGCGCAACGACGCTGCCTTACTGACGTTTAGCATGCGGAACCCGCTGGACCAACTTAATGTCCGGCAATCTGAAGGGGAGGAAATGGCAACCAGGCACCCTCTCTCTCTTTCACACACACACACACACACACACACACACACACACACACACACACACACACACACAAACAAACAACACAAACAAACAAACGCGCGCGCGCGCGCGCTCCCACTTTTACGAAGACAAAAAAATTGTGATTGCGACATTCGGCGAGACTAATGAGGCTAAATAACTTCCTTTTTTCGGCGACTACGTCAAACTTGCAGTGATGAACACAGCGGAAATTTGGTACAGCGGGAAGGCAAGCGCTTTCAGGCACTGGCTAATTCTTACATGAAGCTTCATGCGCGCTAGTCTACTTTTGTTCTTATTATGTGTTATGCCTTATTTATCTATTAATTAAAGTATAGCGCAATCCTTGCTACGGTTCGGCCTTATTCCTTGTTCATGTCATCATGCACGTACTATTGTACCAGCACGCCAAGCAATTACAACTTTGCAATAACTAGCATTTCTTTTCGCTCAAGGTTGATCTAAGGTGCTTTATGCTTTACGAGTGCCTTCAGGATTCTTAGTCCGAAGTAAAAACGCAGGAAAGGCACGGAGAGGAAGAAGCAGCACAATGACATTTGACAATGACATTTATTTTTTCGCATCAAGTACATGATACGAAGGGGCGGGCGATAAAAGCTGTCGTCTAGACAGCTTGACGAAGCCGCAGGCCCCCTCATTGGCGATGGCAGCAGTCATCTCGACACGGTTCAACAATACATACTGAAGAATAAACATACAGTTCTAAATTAAACATGCAGGAGTACAACTAAATACGGTCTAAACAATTTTACAAAAATGCAGTCCTTTGCACAAACATAAAAAAAGCAAAAGATAACATTATACAAATGCAAGTTTGCTGAAAGGTAGGGCATGAAACAAAGATTCTGAAGGGAAAGCATAAAAATATTTCTATAGGTCATTGGTTTTTTGATCAAAGTAACTACGTATAGCTTTAAAGGTTGTTGTCTCTACTTGTAATCCTTCGGTAATTAGTCTGTTTAGTAGTCTTGGTAGAGTGTTTCCGAGTGTTTGCTTTCCATATATTGTTCGTACAGTTGCTATTTCCCAGTATTCTTTTTTACGTGTTGCGTATAGAGTGGCGTTAATTTGTAGTTTGGAAAGATGCTTAAGAAAATCTGATCTAGTTTTTAACTCTTGTTTATATGCTCTACAAAGTCGGTAATCATATAAAGTTGTGACTGGCAGTACCCTATATTTTAAGAAATATTCACGTGTGTGAAAGTAACTTGGGACATTTTCAATTACACGAAGGAACTTTTTTTGTAAGACAAGTATAGTATGCAAATTTCTTTGAGTCGTAGTCCCCCAAACTAAGTGGCAGTAATTAAGCCGGGATTGAAACAGGCTGTTAAAAATTAGCATCATAATATTTTGTGGTAATATATGGCGATTGCGGTAAACAATACCAATTACTTGTGATAGCTTTGTTGCTAAGCAGTCGATATGTGCGTCCCAGCATAAAGTTTCCTGAAAGATGACGCCCAATGTTTTAAACTTGGATACAATAGCTATCGGGGACGAATTTAATGTAATTTCTTTGTTAAGCACAATTTTTTTGTTTTTACTGCGAAATAACATAGCTTTTGTTTTGTTTGTATTTAATTTAAAACTGTTTTTACGTGCCCATTCGTCTAACTTTTTTAAGGTTAAATTGGCCTCATCAACTAATTCATCAATCGAATTCCCTATCAAAAAGATGCTAGTATCATCGGCATAAATTATGAATTTTGCTGCAAGGTTTATGTTGATAATGTCATTTATGTAGAGATTAAAAAGGAACGGACCCAATATACTACCTTGTGGCACACCGGAGGACACGGCGAGTGGACTAGACAGTTCCTGATTTATGTCAACTCTCTGGATACGATGCTGTAGATAAGATTTAATGAGGTGTGCAGCTTTGCCGCGGTAGCCATAGCGTGAAAGTTTCTGAATTAAAAGAGTGTGGTTTATAAGGTCAAATGCTTTAGTAAAATCTACAAAAATCCCTAAGACTAATTTACTTTCGTCCAGTGCAGTTAATATTAGTTCTTTCTGAGCTAATAGTGCAAATTCAGTACTAAGGCCCTTGCGGAAACCAAACTGGAACGGAGTTATAAACCTATGCTTTTGTTCAAATTCGGCAAATCGATGTAAAATTATTTTTTCAAGAAATTTAGAAAATACTGGAAGGATCGATATAGGGCGATAGTTACCCATGTCATTTTTATTACCTTTCTTATATAATACCGTCACACGAGCGGCTTGCATTTCATGAGGAAAAACAGCCTGTTCAATACAGAGGTTAAAAATGTAAGAAAGAGGCGGGGCTAATAAATCAATTATATACTTAATGGGTTTAATCTGGAAGCCATCTATGTCTTTAGCGTTACTTTTATTAAGATGATGAGCTATATGAGTTACTTCAAGTTCATTTACAGGTTTTAAAAAAATTGTATTTGTAACGAATGGAAGGCTATTCAGGTTGTTTTGCCCAACCGGGATATTTGCCACGCTAACAAAGTGTTTGTTAAAAGCGTCAGCAAGTAGTGTACTTGAAAGTTCTTGACCATTTATTTCTAACTTCGTAATCTTTTCAGGCGTGGTGTTACATTTTAAGACAGTGTTTAGTCTTTTCCACATAAGCTCAGAACATCCAGCTGCAGCACCAAAGTAGTTCATGAAGTAGTTGCGCCTAGCTTTTTTTATATCCTTATCCAAGCGATTACGGCATGACTTGAATTGGCGAAAAAGCTCAGAATCTTTAGTTTGAATGAACTTGTGGTATAAGTTATTCTTCTCTTCGATTCTAGAAAGGAGGTCTGAGCTTATCCAAGGTTTCCGAATTTTCTTCTTTTGCTTGAAGATGATGGCAGGAAAACTGGCTACATATATAGGTTTAAGAATGCGAAGAAATGTTTCATAGGCCCTATTCGCGTCACAGCAACTAAACACGTCTCCCCAAGAAGTATGTTCTATTTGATTACGAAATCTCGATAAATTTCCTTCTGTAATTTTCTGCACAAGATGTGTTAACTTGGGCGTCTTACTGCGTACATGTACCTTGCAACAAAGAAATATAGGTAGGTGATCACCGAGATCATAGGCGAAAACACCAGCTTTAATATTTGCAGAGTTTATATTTGTGAAAAAGATATCAATTAGAGATGAGGAATGCCGAGTTATTCTGGTAGGCAACTTAACTGCATTAACCATGCCATTCGCCGTGAGTAAAAGATCAAGTTTTTCCTTCGAAAAGTCACTCTTCATCATATTAATATTAATGTCACCACCAAACACAAAATCAAAGCGATTTTCATTAATAAACTGTGCAATTGATTCAAGGTGGCTGAGAAAAGAAGATACAACACCAGCGGGAGGACGGTAGCAGACAGTGATTACTATGTTTTGCACTTTAAGTGACAGCATTTCACAGTCATGCCTGCTGACAGAAAGCTCAGGTAATAATTCACACGTAAATGTTTCTTTAATCAAGATACATACACCGCCTCCGCGCGCATAAGAACGATTTAAATAAAAAGTGCTGTAGGATGGAAGGCGGAAAACATCAGAATCGTCCGTAGACCAGGTTTCTGTTAATAATATTGCATCAAATGAAAGTCGTAGTTGTTCAAGGAACAAACAAAGATCGTGTTTTTTATTTATAACTGACCGAATGTTAAGGTGAAAGCATTTGAATGATTTTAGGAATGCTTTCCCGATGTACTGCTCACATACTTGGGGTAGCACATAGGTCTCAGCGTTTGCATCTGCCATAGAAAGCCACACGGCCCCTAGCCGAGCTTATCTAGATCACCCACGCTGGAAATCACCACCGCCTGCTCACCGTCCGCTTTGCGTACAAGTACTCGACCGTTATTGTGCCACACGTACTTGTACTTTTCCCTTGTGGCCCAGTTTTTTGTTTCAAGCAAAAGAGCACGTGTTTGTTTCGTCACATTTTCTTTGAAAAATACCTTATCATTTATGTCACGCAGTTTCTTTCTGTTCAGCCACCAAAGGTCTCTATCATTCTGCCTGGCAAAGCGACAAATAATGCCCGAGATTTTATCTTTCTTAGACGGTAAACGGTGAACCGCAACCACATCGTTAGCCGATAGCTGTGGAAGCTCAAGCTGCGTGGCAAGCTCGTTTAGCTTATCAATCAAATTTTCTTTTTCTGTTTCTTTAATGCCGTTAATTTCAAGGTTAAGACGGCGGCTTTTCCATTCAAGGGCGTCGATTTCAGCTGCAAGCTGTTTAACGTTCCCTTCGTTTTCCTCAAGTCTTTCGGTGCGGCGTTTAAGTTCCTTAATTTCTTGTTCATGTTTGTTCGTAGTTTTCCGCAGTTCATCGTACTGTTCAGACCAGAATTGCAAAGAATCCTCGATGCCCTCTACTACATCCTTCAAAGGCAACAACTGGTCAAGCTTAGAACTTATGTTCTTTAGCATAAGGCGAATGTCCTGCTGGTCGGAATCGTCACTTGCACTCTGCGGTTGCGCTCGAATTTTCTGTCGACGACAAGATGTGCAGCGCCAGGCTAGACGATACGCCTCCGACTTAGTCTTTAGCGTTGTAACAGAAATTCCTGAACATTTCCCGGTATGAAAGGTGGAAGTACATTCACTGCACTCAATGAAAGGTTCCGGCTCCGTGAGCCGTTCCTGGCAATGCAAACACAGCACATTGGAAGCCATCATCACTGTTTGGCAGCAGCGGCAGCATCAACAACAAAATTGAACTGAACAAAACGAGAAATTCTGGAATACTAACCTGCAAAAAAGCAGGTGTTGGTTTAGCCGTTGCGCTCTCGATGCTGCCGCGGCGATTTGGCTGCCTTTTAAGGTGTCCGTTGACCGAGGCGCCTCTTGACGGTAGCGGGTGGCTCCACCGTAGGTTGGTCCGGCTGACCACGATTGACGCGAACGGCCCTTGAAGATAATTCCGCCCGGCTCCCGTGGGCTATCTTTCACAGAAGCAGCAGATACGCGATCGATGTGGTATCCGGATTTGTATCTGCAAAAAAGCAGGTGTTGGTTTAGCCGTTGCGCTCTCGATGCTGCCGCGGCCGCCAATGCAACAGAGTGCTCGATTTGGCTGCCTTTTAAGGTGTCCGTTGACCGAGGCGCCTCTTGACGGTAGCGGGTGGCTCCGCCGTAGGTTGGTCCGGCTGACCACGATTGACGCGAACGGCCCTTGAAGATAATTCCGCCCGGCTCCCGTGGGCTATCTTTCACAGAAGCAGCAGATACGCGATCGATGTGGTATCCGGATTTGTATCTGCAAAAAAGCAGGTGTTGGTTTAGCCGTTGCGCTCTCGATGCTGCCGCGGCCGCCAATGCCACTTTGGGCACTTTGCAAGCACTTTGGGCATTCTCGAAATTGAAGGGTTTATTCAGGCGAAAACAGTGTTACAAAATCAATTAGGCATTGTGAACTCTCGGAACGCGATACGACAGCAAGAACTAGCCCAATATACGCTTCTGGTGCAGAAACTGGGATTCAAGACCTCCCTGACGAGCAGGTGTGTGAAATAGGCTTCATCGTTGAGAGCAGCGTCGGGAAGATTGTTTATCTCCATCATACCGTGATGCTAACGGAATCTCTCATAGTCGTGTTGTCTGTCGGTGCATAAACACTACTTGCGCAGATTGTATCCATGGTTATCTGGGTGACCACCTTGCTTGGACTCCGCTCACGCAGACATCATTCAACACGATAGTCCACTGCAATGCCTCTCCAGTGATAGTGTTTCACCTAATGATAATGCTTTTTATGGTCTTTTTTATTTTGTTTTCTTTTTCTGTCTCGCATGTTCTTTTTTTTTTCACATCAACATCATGATGCTTGGATAGCCGGCTCTAAAGTAGCCTACTTCCCATGTTTTTCACATCTAATTAAATCAAAAATAATAAAATCACATAGCTAACGTAAAATGACCGCTCCGAATGACCGACGCAGTGGCTTTTTCTTTTGTTTGTTGTTTGCCTGCCATAGACGGGACGCCTTCGCATTCCTGGTTAGCCGAATATTGCGACGATTACTGATGGTGGCCCTTCTCGAAATGGTGTCAGCAGCCCCATTTAGGTATAACTACGCCAACATGATGGGTCGGTTAAAGGGCTCACCAAATATATATCCCCAGTGAAAATCTCGCTCCCCCGTCCCCTTCCCCTCGTGCAGGGTAGCATACCGGTTGTCCTACACTGGTTAACCTCCCTGCCTTTCCCTCTCTATTTTTTCCTTCCTTCCTTTCGCTCATATGTAGGACGTTCTAAGGCAACGACTCGGCCGCGCTTTACAGAAAGAACTTTCTTTAAGTCGGTTGGTTGTTGAAGTCAGAAGAATTTGACCTGTCCCGTTACTCAAATATGCTCGTTGGTCTTTTAGGTATATCGCAGCGTAGGATAATAGGGTGTGGTGCACCCAGCACGGGAGAGTACGCAAAATAAAGCTACACGTATGTGTCTGCTGCAGTTTCCGTCTTTTCTCGTGTTAGGGTACACATTATACGCAAACACTGTATACCGTTGCATAGGCAATGCCATTGCGTTGAGTTTGACGGTCAGCTGGAACACTCGCCCCTGCCGACGGCACCAATGTCCTCAAGTGGCGTTTATTGCCCGCTTTCTTGCATGGGACCTAGCCGAGGGACAGACAGACAGACAGACAGACAGACAGACAGAGGACTTTATTCGTTCCTGAGGAACAACGTCGGGGCCGCCCCAGTCATGGCCCAGGGAGGGGGGGGGGGGGGGCGAGGCGTGCCGGGTAGTTTAGGGCCGCGCCCGCGCAGGCGCAGGGAGACCGCGTCTCCCAGCCCGTTTGCAGGCCACCTGGAAAGCCCATACTTGCTCAGAGAGACCGCCATTTTAATGGCGTTCTCCCAATCTTCCTGTTCGTTGAAATCTGCGACTTGTAACATGGGACATTGCCAGAGCATGTGATCTCGTGAGTAGTCCGGTGTCACGTCCAGGACGAAGGGGCTAAATCTACCTGACGAAAGGAAGGACCTTAGAGCTTCACATTAGCAAGACTTGTCCCGCCTTTTCTCCCTTTTGTGTTCGTATTTTGTACCGGACTCAATATCCGGTGTCGGCATCGCACGTTCCGCCTTGAATGATCAACCGAAGTCGGGCGCCATTGTCGGTAACGTTGCAAGCTGCGCGCGGTGCAACGGCTGAATCGTGTGCGTCACAGCCGAGGAGGTTTTTTTTAAAAAAAGGCATTTTTTTAAAAGCCTCTACCTGGTCACAGCAGTGGCCCGTTGACTTTTCCGTCAAAGCGCCATATTTTCGAGATGAGAGCACTTCTGTTTAAAATTTCAACCGCCTTTTGGGCCGTGTAGCTGCTTCATTCTTTAAATCACGCTCGCCACCGTGTCATATGCTCTCCGCGCTTTTTCACTCTCAATTCCCAAACGTAGTGAACACATTCGTAGTGAATGCCTTCGTACATTGATTGTTACGCGAGCAGGCTGGTAATTTTCGCACTAAGCTTAAGTATTTGCACTGTATACCATTCAATCACTTGCACGTAAAAGAGCCCCAGGTGGTCGAAATTTCCGGAGACCTCCATTACGGCGTCTTTCATAATCATAGCTGGTTTTGGGACGTTAAACACCACAAATCAATCAATCATCAACCATTCAATCACTTCCAACAATTATGCCTCTGCGTGGCAACTTCCTCGTTTACAAAGAAGAAAAGAAAAAGATCTTTCTTTGTTCATATGTAATTTGATTTCTGAGGTTTTACGTCCCAAAACCAAGATATGGTTACGAGAGACGCCGTAGGGGAGCCGGCTCCGGAAATTTCGACCACCTGGGGTTTGTTTAACGTGCACTGATATCTCACAGTACACGGACCTCAACATTTTGCCTCTATATCGAAATGCAGCCGCCGTGGCCGGGATTCGATTACCTCTATGTAAAAAACAAGGGAAACCAGGTTTCGTCAGAGCTGGCTATCCCAACTTCGTGATCAAGAGGATGGTCCCTGGAAAGCTTCAGGAGAATGAAGCGCGATAAACAAACCGACAGGAAAGTATGAAGCAACGTGCGCAATGATTGCACAAGTGTACACGCGACCCATGCATCAATGGCAGATATCAACAGTCATAGCTAAATTCTCGCCGAATTAGCAAATTAGCGCGCCTCTCGGCAACAGCCCCCGTAGTCCGTGGTGACGCCGGCAGACGGAAGCACCGGAGCTTCTTGTAACTTGTTCGCAGCGGATGTCTCGTCCAGTAGTTCGTTCTTTTGGTTGGCGGTGAGCGCAACCATAGATGACGAGCACGATTCGTCGGCCTTTGGTTGTTCGCGACCGTGTCGGTTGACCAAGCGGTCAAAGCAGGAGCGCTCGATGTTCGAGAATGGTTTCTCGCAGACCAAGTAGAAGGCCCAGCCGAACAGGTAGCTGAGCACGGCGTTGCCCAAGAAGCCACGAACCTGCACGTATGGTGAAGAAGACATGCGATAGCGGCATTTTGATTAGACTTACTTTACTTTCACAAATATCGCGCCCGCAGCTAACTAACTAACTAACTAACTAACTAACTAACTAACTAACTAACTAACTAACTAACTAACTAACTAACTAACTAACTAACTAACTAAATAAATAAATAAATAAATAAATAAATAAATAGTTGGGTTTTACGTGCCATAACCACGATTTCATTATGACGAATGCCCAATAGTGGAGGGATCTGAAGTAATTTTGGCCACCAGGCGTTCTTTGACGCCCACCCAAATCTCAGTGCACGAATTCCTTTTTTTTCTTTTTTTTTCATTTCGCCCTCCATCGTAATGCAGTCGCCATGCCCGGGATTCCACCCCACGGCTTCGACCTTCGCAAACCAACACCTAACCACTAAGCTGACACGGCTGGTTAAAAAGAGATATAAATAATATAAACTTATATCACTATTCATAGTGGGCGAGAGACAAGTTGGCAATTTCTGCAGCGCTCAATGCAGTGAATGCTTTATTCGTGCGGGGCCTTATTAGTGCAGTGCACTAGCAGCGGAGCTGCACCTGAAATTTCCAAAATTTCTTAAGTGCTGACGTAACTTGATTAGGCTGTCCGTTGTCTACGCATTCCAAATACACAATACGACAAGCGTGCGCCGTAAATGGGTGACATTTGAATCCCTCAAACGAAAACTTCAACTTAAGTGTTGTACCGACGGCTTCCGACACGGAAGGCACTGTAAATGCATCTTCACATCAGATGTTCAGCTCCGGGTCTCTTTAATACGCATCTAAACATCGACATGGACAAGCCGGGCCGCGCACTACCGACAGCAATAACACGCAACTAAGTAAGCATCAGTGCACAAGCAAAGGCGTGAACCTTTCACGTAACAACACGAAGCATATATTATTCATATGCATACGCCGAAATGCGGGAAGAGAATTACATAGCGTATTCAGTTTAGACTTACGAGAAACCAGTGTGCGATGTAAATCCTCTCACGGGTCATTCCGGGCGAAGCGACCAGCACGAAGAAATGAACGAGGTAGACGGAAAACGTCAGTCGGCCGAGGGGGACAAAGGCATCCCACGCAAGAAAACGGTTCACCAGCCCTGCGCAATAGAATAGCCCAGCGGACAGTACGGCTGAAATATCCAAAAGAGTTGCAAAAGAAATACAGCGACCTAGAAGCTGCGGGGGCGTGCAGCCTCTGGCTCGCTGTATTTGTAAGTTGCAAATCCATGAGCTTATAAATAGCACTAAATTTATTTCTGGTGTCGCATTATGCAATTCTAGGTGAAAACGCGATGGCATTAACCATGCAAAAGCTCGTTACTATTATGGGCCGTTGGCAGGGAAAAAAGTAAGATATCATCCCTCAAAGCCTTTGCTTTTATTCTGCAAATTCGTATTAGCGAGAGTTCGCTGTACAAGAAATGCTGTGGCTGAAGAACGAGAGAACTAGGAGGGGGTACCACGTGACAGCATCAAAAGCACACAAGAAGGAACGTTACGCGAGAGAAAGCGCAAGATCATGCGGATGCACGGTTCTAAAGTACGCGCCTGCAGTTTCGTCTGAAGAGGCCAGGTGCGCAGCGTAGTTTTGAGAGCGTAACAGACGAGGCGACGAGTGAATTCTATTCCAAAGTTATGTTTCGTATTTTTTTTCCCAAGCTTAGTCAGCTGTCTCAGCGGCCTCTCCTTTACGTTATCAATGAGATTCACCGGTCTTGAGCGGTCGATGATAGAGAACGAATAAGATGCACGGACAAAAAAATTATGGAACATTGCACCAGCATTCTATCTCACATTTTAACGACTGTTTCTTCTCTTTTCTTTTATTGTCAAGCTCCAATGTCGTCAGATACCACGCTATGCATTTCTTTTCTTTTTCTTTTGGCGCTACTTTAAAAATTGTCCCCAATATTTGTCGCTGCCTCAGTCCCCCTTTTCTAGAGAGAAGAAGGCCGCAAGCAAGCTGACCAGCATGTCCGGAAGCGCAGGCGTACAGGACCCAAGCGATGCCCGCTGCAAAAAGCGTGCGGTGAAGCCCGTTGTAGATCACCACGTCAGCGCCCGTAGGGGCCGCTCCTTTCTGCCACTTGAAGGCGCCGAACACTCCGTACACACAGGCCGCCGTCGAGAAAGACCACATCGCCACCTGCGCCATCTGCGAACGAGCAGGATCTTGGTAAGGTTGTCTCAATAAAGATGGTGTAACGGAAGTTCTGACCCAATGTGACCAGATTTGCTGAACGTTACTGCTTCTCGGCAGAAACTTAATATCAGTGTACGTCGTGGCTATTGATTATCATTTTCACATTTACACTTCTTTTTACCTGTATAGCCAGTAACTTCTTTTCTTTTTCTTTTCGATACACTCTTGCTTCTTATCTTGAGCTCTGCTTGGTGTACGCCATTTCCGATTTTTGCATCGCTCTCATTTCCCAATCTTGTGTACACTCTAGTGACGTATGCTTCGGTACTCGTATTATCAAAAAAAAAAAAGGAAAGAAAAGAAAAGAAAAATCAGAAAGAAACGCCTGATCTGAAAGCTGAAGTTTTGCGGAAAGTAAATATTTCAAGCAGCTTTAGCATTGGTTTCGTAAAGGCGGCAATATTGTGCCATCGTGGCCGGCGAGGAGCTATTTTATCCGGCAACCGCTGTACTAGACGCTCGGTGTAAGCTAACGGAATTACATGAAACTGAGACATTTCTTGCAGGCTAATGTAGCTGTGTGCCGGCATCGACCGCGCAGCCCGTTTCTGTACGGGGACAAGAAGCAGAGTACACCGAACAGGTGCTGAATTCTCGAGCGAGGTTTATTTGTGAAACAACGCACACATATAAAGCGGCGTTTTGTACTCTCCATCATTTTTAACGATAGCTTCATCGATTCAAGCCTCCATCTTCCCCTGAGCTTCTGATTAAAGCACGCGTGCGAAAGTAACATGTGGTAGGCGATACGAGGTTAATAATAATAAACAAAGGACATACAATGGCGTCAACACCATCTAAGCGGACCTTATATGGCAACGCGCTATTTCGACGCAAAATGATGGGCGTGAACGCTCGTACAACGTAACAGTTTGGTTCGGGATTTTACTGTATTTTGCTGTATGGTTCAGCAATGCTGCTGAAACTCTCTACTGAAGTGCCGATAAAGTTGTGTTACCGCAAGTAGGTCAAGGCAACATGACAGAGCTGTGTTCGGCTAGGTGTTCGAACCAGTCGAGCTTCGCATGTGTGAAATATGCCCGCTAACACTACCTTATCTAGCCCCGCCACGTTGCTATAGTGGTTAAGGCACTTGGCTGCTAATCCGAACTTCGCGGGATCGAATCTTGGCCGCGGCGGCTGCATTACGTCGGAGGCGAAATGTTGAGGCCCGCGTGCTGTGCGATGTCTGTGCGCGTTAAAGAACCCCTCCCCCCCCCCCCCGCCCCCGGTGCGCAAAACGTTTACATTCGAACAAGACATATGTCATTGCAAAATGTTATTATTACGTGCTACATCGGATTCAGATGTATTCAGGCTGGGATCCGCCGTCTCCAGTTCATTCTTATTTTCTGCCTCTGCGTGGCTTTCCTCTTCTATATTTTAAATGTGAAGCATTTCTTAGCGAACTTCGGCGAGTTTGAGCGTATCTATCTATCTATCTATCTATCTATCTATCTATCTATCTATCTATCTATCTATCTATCTATCTATCTATCTATCTATCTATCTATATAGCCGCCTACGATTTTGTGCTCTCCTGGCCGTTCGCTAATCGGATGTTTACGAAAATTGGTATGCCACATCATGACTACATGACGAACATAAATGACAGGTCATAACATGAAAATCATGACATGCATGTCAGTGATCGGCATGATTTACATGCCACGGTCTTGGTGCTCTCCTGGCCGTTTCGCTAATGGGATGTATGCGAAAATTGGTATGGCACAACATGACTGCCTGACGAACATGAATGGCAGGTCATAACATGAAAATCATGACATGCGTGTCATGAGCGGCATGATTTACATGTCACAGTCTTGGTGCTCTCCTGGTCGTCTCGTTAATGGGATGTATACAAAAATTGATATGCCACAACATGACTGCCTGATGAACATAAATGGCAGGTCATAGCATGAAAATCATGACATGCATGTCATGAGTGACATGATTTACATGCGACGGTCTTGGTGCTCTCCTGGCCCTTTCGTTAATGGGATGTATACGAAAATTGGTATGCTACAACATGACTGCATGGCGAACATGATTGACAGGTCACAACATGAAAATCATGGTATGCATATCATGAGCGACATGATTTACATGCCACGCATTTCGTTAACGGGATGTATGCGAAAATTGGCATGCCACAAGGTGACTGCATCACGAACGTAAATGACAGGTCATAACATGAAAATCATGGCATGCATGTCATGGGCGGCATGATTTACATGCCATGCGTTCCGTTAATGGGATGTATACCAAAATTGCTATGGCACAACACGACAGCATGACGAACGTAAATGACAGGCCATAACATTAGAATCATGACACGTGTCATGACCGGCATGATTTACATGCCTTGGTCCTGGCGCTATACTGCCGTTTCGTTAATGGGATGTATACGAAAATTGGTTTGGCACAACATGACTGCATGACGATCATAAATGACAGGTCGTAACGTGAACATTTGTGACATGCATGTCTTGAGCGGCATGATCTACATGCCACTCGTTTGTATACCAAAATTGCTATGGCACAACACGACTGCATGACAAACGTAAATGACAGGTCATAACGTTAGAATCATGACATGCGTGTATTGAGCGGCATGGTTTACATGCTACAGTCATGGTGCTCTTGCGATCGTTTCGTTAACTTCATATATAACAAACTCGGTATAGCGAGACAACAATGCAAATCCATTTTACGTTCCTGATGCATGCTTCGCATTTCCCTGATTCCCACTGCACGTGGGATCTGCCAATTTTTTTTTTACTTCAGGATCTCGTATTTTGCTTCTTATTTTGCTTCCCCTGCCTTGATTTCATTGGCACTGCGTTCAGATCAATCGCATCGTGCTTCACTTACAAAGAAGTTGAGGTTGTCGAGAAAATGCGTACGAAACATCGTAACTCCGCAGTACCTTTCCTCAACGAAAGGGCACGCATCCTTTCGGCATTGTCCTCTCGCCGCTACACTAGCTCATAAGCCTTTCTAAGTGCAAGCAGATAAAAATGTCAGCGTTATTCATTTCTTTCAAGTACTAGGTTTTGCTGCTTAATCATTGGTACAAAGAGGGCAGGAGAAATGAACGTCACTTGAAAAAGCTGAGCCAACTGTAAGTCGTCCGAGACGGGAGGAGCCTGTTGCCTTGAGCCAATAGTTTCGCCTAAATCATCTAGATTTTTTTTCTTTATTTGTTTGTTTAACCTTGTTCGCGAGACGGCGCGTGTGGAATCCCGTCAAGTGTAAAGCGACATTAAACGCCACAATGTTCGGCTACACGTAGAGCGGACGAACACGAAACAGTCAAGACAGATATTAATCGGCGCGGAATTAAGTGCCAAAAACACGGTATGATTATGAAGCGCGCCGGGGGGAGGCAGGTGGAGAGGGGGGTCTCCGGAATTTCTTACCACTCGTTATTTCTTTAACGTTCACTGAAAACACACAGTTCACCACACGGGCCTGTGGCCTTTTCGCCTCCATCGAAAATGCGACCGCCACAGCCGGCGCGTGCGCGCGTTCTGGTCGATGACCCGAACGCGCGCGTCGTTCAGGTCATCAGCCGAGCACATAGCTACTGTGTCACCGTGGCAAGCAAGACAGAACTACGGGAGGACGGACGTACGACCGTCAGCTTCGGTTCATGTTCGCCCCAAGCGAATGCGCTGTAAAGCTCGATGCGAATAAACGAGCTGACCCGAACTTTTACACTCACTCGGCGTTTCAAAAAAAAAAAAAAAAGAAAGAAAAACAAGAAAAGAATTTTATCTGTTGCTCTCGCGGTTTCAAGCTCATTCTCCAACGATATGTCAAACATTCAAACTGGTTCGTACGCACGGCTTTGTTGCTTGAGAGCGCTCTATTTAGGGCACAGTAGCGCAAAGCATTTTTTTTTCTTTTAGAAGACGCTTCATTAGAAGAATGTAGCGGGCAGACATCATAATGAGAAAGCCAGACGACAAAGACTAGCTCAGTTTTATGTGTCCTTAACCAGCTTAACGTTCAGACAAGATTTCGGGATGACAATCTTGAAACCGGGAGAATTTTAAGGCCTGTCCGGTTTGCTAGCCCGAATTGAACACCAGCCTTGCGTCGCTCTCGTGAACTATAAATTTTTTGTCCCGTGTCACTCCTAACGAGGCACGTCTTCGATATAGGTACTTGTTATGTTGTGTACAACTTCTGGTGTAACCTGAAACCCAGTCCCGTCTGTAATGTATGGATAGTCCTTCAGGGTATTACAAGTAAAATTAAGTAAAGTTCATCGCAACTCACTCACCCTGCCGATGCGCACGTTTCGGAATCGAAGGAAAGCGAATCCCCCAGGGCACCGGCGACGTACGATCCAACGTGTGGGTACGGCCGCTGGTGGATCAGGTCAAGAGCTTGCATCATTTTCCTGTGACGATTGAAGTTTCGTTAACAGTGTGCGACTTGCCTAATGGAACACTGAAGTGATCAAACTGAAGTGGTTTAGATTGATAACTTATAACTCGGGAACTCGATTGGCGTTAATTTCGCTATTTTATAGTGACTCTTAAGCGACAGGATGAATGTCGTAGTTTCAGTTTTGAGGTTCGTGCCGGAAACTTCGGAACCTCATTACGTCAGAACTCCCCCTGTTATGTCTCTGGCTTCCTTAGAATACAGCGTCGGTCTTTCTTACCAATGACGTCACGCGTCTTAGTGTTGGAACTTCGAAGTGGCGTCGTCGCCTGTGTATTTTAGTTTTGAGCATTTCCTAACTTACCGAGGACATTCTCCTCATAGGAGTGGTGTTTTTTGGCTATTGCGAAAAGGTAATAACCTATACTAATACGAGAAAAAAATTTTTTCAGTTTAGGGCCCTTTAACTACGCCAGCAGATCGGTCATCCGGGCCATCTTATGATGCAGTAGCTATAGTTAACAATTTCTGGTATAATGCTAGCGAATTTTTGATGCGTGAATTTGGCTAGGTTTTCTCCCCTGCATTTCCAAGATGTTTGTGGCTAGTTTTATAAGTTTTTTTTTTTTTTTGAAGAAATAATTTCCTCTACAGGGCGTCTCAGTTAACTCGCACTACGTAATGCCTTAGAAGATGCCCGTTACGACGACGCAACCGAACTAATACAGTTTCCAGTCGTCTTGGCCTTCTCAGACTACTTTTTAAATTCAGCACTATTAATCTAGTAGTCGACTTTTAAACTGTTCGTTAAACGCGAATTGTTCAATGGAGAAATTTTAAAGCATGTTATTTAGTTCACACATTGCGTATTTTCATGCTAAATAATGGGTTCCATGACTGCATTTTTTGGGCGGTCTTCTAAGAAAATGCGCGAGATTTGAAAAGGTGCCACGTGACTACGCAACTGCCCTCAAACGTGCTACGGACGAATGCTCCGCGATTCACGCGTACAAACCGTACCTAATGGGCCACATAGAGAAAATTACAAGGGCTGGCCATACCTTTCGGCCTGCACAAGCTTGCTGTCCGCGTGGTGATGGTTCGTTCGCAGCGAATTTGAAAGTGCTAATGCCAAAGCGCTAAGCGCCCAGTCACGTGGTGCTTCTTCAGATCTAGCGCACTTTCTTAGAACCCCGAATAAATTGACGTCATTGCACCCATTAATCAGCAAGAACTAACGTGCTTCGCAACTTCCCCATTGAAGTTTCCGAGTTTACAGCAGCAGTTTGAAAGTTGCCTAAATAATTAATGCTACTAATTACCAAAGCTGCATTAAAAAAACAACTAGTTTCTGACGGTCAAGACGAGAGTTAACAACACTATGTTGATTGTGTCCTCGTAACGCGTACGCGGATTTTTAAGAGCAGTGGCGCAAGTTATACTGAAACACGATGCACACTATATGATTACCCTACGTTGCAAATACCACAACTTGGATAGTCTAAGAGCTTCAAGAAAAAAGAACGATAAATAATAATCGTCTATATAAATCAGCAAAAGTCTTTAGCAATAATAATTATTTTAAAAATTCTTGTTGTATTTGGCATCCGCGCAACGTACTTAGAATTCTGCAGAAAGTTGAGTTGTTATTATGAGCTGTTATGAAACCAGCTGGGAACTAAAAAGTTAACAAAACAGACTATCTCAATAGACTTTGTGCGGTATACCATTTCTATGAAACGAAGCGTTCACTGCGAGCGCAGGGAGCAGGTGGTGTAGCAACGTTCGTGGGAATTGACGATGCGTCAACAAGCCATGTTAACTTTGAGTAACTGTGCAACTATGTGAAACGAAAATCATCGTACAGCAACGAAATACAAACAGGTATCGTGAGTGACACTGATGTAGCAATAAACGCTGATTTTAAGCAACGCCAAACTTAACATGAATGAACATATCTACTAACTACCATTTTAATAGTGCAACGAGAGCAGCCTTTTCCTTTAGTGCGTCATCTTATTTATTTATTTATTTATTTATTTATTTATTTATTTATTTATTTATTTATTTATTTATGTGTCTGTTTAGTTAATTAGTTAGTTTCTAAAATAGCAGCCACTTAATAACAACGACTAATTTTTGCATGAGGGCTTTAAAGGACATAAAGGTCTCTGTCGATAGGTCATTTATCATTCAGCCCTTACTTTTTTAGCAATGAGGTTCTCCGCTGCCATGGTAAAACTCTTATTCATATCAGTTTGCAAATCGGTTGCATTACAACCTAGCGCAAAGGTTTGAGAAAGTGAATGGCTACCGCATGCTTCTCCACCAACATACCATTAATGCGGAAGAGCCCGCTTTAACAAACATTCTTTTGCGGGCGAAAAATGTTTTTGACGTGATAGCTTTAACGAGCTAGTGTCCCGGAAATTTCGGCGTCGGCGTGCGACGTAGATGTCCGCGGTGGAAGAAATCACCCCGGACCACCCCGACTACGGTGGCCTTCCGCTAGGAGTGTGCGAATATTCAAAATTTCGAATAATTTTCGAATAGCGTTTGCTACTAGATTCGATTCGCACTTAAATTTTACTATTCGAACTATTCGAAGTTGGTAATTAAGGGAAAAAAATACGCTATGCTGTGTGTCAAGTGGCCCATTTCCGCATGTAGTCCGCTTCGCCGCATAATACCCGTGTACTGCGGCTAAGCTAACGCTTGTGTAGTGCGGCGAAGCTAACGCCCGTGTACTGCAGCGAAGTTAACACCCTGTACTGCGGCGAAACTAGCACCTGTGTACTGCGGCGAAGCTACCTCAGCTTTCTGTTGCACAACTCTCTGTTGGACTGTTCCCCAGGACTTTGGAATGGCACTGTGGCAGTACACTAGTCATGCAATAAATATTTTTGCCCATGTTTAGCAGAGCATTTCTTCATAATTTGACATGGTATTAGTAAAGAAATATTTGAAAAATTATTCAGAAAATATTCGATTCGCACTTGAACATAAATATTCGAATTCTCTTCGCACTCAAAACTTCGCTATTCGCACAGCTCTACCTTCCGCCATTGTGCAGATATGTTAGTGAACAAAATTCAATTTCTCAAAGTAAAACACGCCGAAGAAATTGTAAACAACGACTCCGCTACAACCTACACACGTGACAGCTCGGGCTGTTATTTAAATGTACGAGAACACGTAGTTACGTCACGAGGAAACTCAAATATAAAACTCCTTTTCCGGCATTCCTACCACACCGAGGCGGCGTACCCCGGCAGCACCAGGAGGAGTCGGCCCTGGTGTATTACTTGTGTAAACATCACCCAGATGGCGCTCGCCTCCTCGGCAGCGGCGCCCGGAGAAATTATATGCCGATTATTATAGAGGAGGCGCTAGTTTTAATTAACGGTCTCTGGGATTTGTACTCGATAGCGTTCCGGTGCGAACGGAGCGCGATAACGATATTCGCGTTCCACTTTTGTAGGCGAAGCTTGAGCGTCCTCCAGTTTGTTTTCTTACTTGCAACTGGTCTTCTGTAGGCAAGCATTTAAAATAGCAAGGCGAACTGATGAATGCATTTCAGACGTATCAGAAGCTCGACAGCTGAAAGAAAGAACGTAGTTCAGACATCGACTGGAAAAGTGAGCCTGCTCGGAGCACGATGAGCACTGTTTGTCTCATCGTGACAGCACTTACTTGGCTGCGATATGCGTGGTGAACCCTTGGTTAGAGACCAAAACATATGGAAAACAACATTCAGTGCGGGTGCTCACAAAATGTAAAGGAAAAGAAAATGTGGTTGACCCTCCGTCATAGGAGTCGGTATAACAGTGAAAAGTGAAACCTGTCTTCGCGAAGTTGTGGAATGCATAAGCGGCAATCTGGCGAATCGACAGGCGGGAGATGGCTTGGGTACTGTGAACATGCGAACACGTTACATGTAACATCAGCGGCACCTCGACACGGTACACAGATCCTCAACAGTTGTACACGAGGGAAAGTTCTCGAACGACTCACATTGCTCCGGAAACACTGAATTGCACAAGCCAGAGCCCTACGCAACCTGCCATAAACAAGGAGCGTCTGCAAACGGTGACGCATTGCAAGCAAAACCGAACGGTTTGTCAGCGGATCATTTTGTGAAAACACAGCCCACTGCGACGAAAGGCCAATCATTTGCTTGTCGACGGCCGTCCTTGCATTCCTGAAGCAGTGCGCGTCGCAACTCAACACACCTGACCACGCAAGACAAATTTTGTAGCGGTTGCGTTCGTGCTTCGCCCGAGGAACGCGCCGTCGCGACGCCGCCACGCCGCAGTCGAGGCGCGAAGACTACTGAAGCGCTGACTACCGGCGGAAATTAGCATGACAATCTGCTTCGCTCTATCTATCGTTCCTAGGTGGCGGTACCACCGCAGCTAACCTAAGCAAATGTTAATTTAATAGTAATTTTTGCTCGTACTAAACACTTTTACTTTAACCGGACGACAATTGAATGCAACGTGTAAAGCGCTGTTTTGAACACATAAGACCCATCCGTTCCATATGTGAGCAATGTTGCGGTGGGTATCGGTAGAGCTTCTAGCTCCTTTCGTCGAATCCCGGGTGAAGGCGGGTTCGAGTCCGACTGGGTGGAACTTTTTCATTGTGAATCTAGATGCATTTTTCAGATATCCACTTCCGTTAGGGAAGCACGGTGATAGTCCATTGGTAAGTGTAACAGTACGTGCAAATAACAAGAAAAGAAAAAAAACGGCAGAGGAGAGAGACAGAGAAAGATAAGACAGCCCTCTGTCCTTGGTCTCCGCATTTTTTCTTCTTATGTGTTTAATCATACCGTTACACTTATTAACTCACATATCTTGCAATAAAATGGCAAAGCTTAGATAAGGGACACGAGTCCATACTGTTTATCACGCAGTGCTCAGTGAAGCAACGACGCTCTTATCGGACATCTACATCAAACAGTTCTAGGAGTGATACACTGATTTTTATTTCAGCACACTTCTTTTTTATTTATCTGCGTAACAACCTCTCGCGGAAGTGAAGCGGAAGTACTGATCGAGCAAGAAACGTAATGTTGCTACGTGGTAATGGCATGAAAGACAATATTACTCTTTTTTTTTTCTCGAGTGTGGCCCGATCTGAAAGACCAATGCAGAAATCTTATCAGTGTTATCACCATGATCAATCACTATTTTCTTCCCCGTCCCTCTTGTCCAGTGCAGAACAGCAGGCCAGAGCACCTTTGAGCTTAGTCCGACCTCTCTGTCTTTCTACAAGCGCCGCCACCACTGCCTCTCTCTCTTTCACTCCCTCGCTCTTTACCCATGGCTTCAATCGGAATCTCTCAGAATGTCAAAGAGCATTGTTTTTGGGGACTGATTTTCGCGAGAACAACTATTCGTCTTCTGGTCTTAGCGTAGCGCGTTGCACAGACGGTGGACAGACAGATCGCTTTGTACCACAAGCTGGCCGTCGTTATTCCATGCTATGAAACTGTTCTCGAAGTCTGAGCATCCTGTACAGCTTTCGAAGTTACGTCCCCGAAACTGCGCTTCTCGGAGGCGTCGCAAGCTCAGCGTTATTCAGCTCTCGAGGTAACGATCAGTGCATCTGAAGCAAGAGCGAGCAGAAATATATTGACGTCCCCGCTCAGCAATTAATGACAGACAGACAGACAGACAGACAGACACTTACGAAACGTCGCCACCAGAGCTGACACGGGAAGGTCCAATCTGCGCCTTGTGCGTGAAGTAGGCGATGAAAGCGTTGCAGCCAATCGTCACCAAAAGCATGGCAGCGACACCGAGTCGTGCGTTTCTAAACAGCGCAGAAGGAGGAGACGGGGAAAACAAACACTTAAAAGGACGTGCGCTAGATACTACTTTGAGCGCGCAATACTATAGTGGTGACTAGGCAATGTGTACAGCTGTATTTTCTAAGGTTAGCGCCATAAACTGCATGTTAGGGCATGATATTAACGCTCCCGTCGTGATGTATTAACGCCTATGGCGTTGCTCTGCTAAGTACGAGGATTCGACCACCGATGGCCGGTCATGACGGCGGCACACTTAGACAAGGCTTAACTGCAACAGTACCCGTGTGTTAGACATATAAGTGCGCCTAAATAACCACAAATAGTGAAAGTAAACCGGTGACCCGCTTCAGCCTGTCTAATAAATATCGCAGTTCTGGCAAGTAAAACTCCGGAATTAAATCTGTCATCTCAGAGTACAGACAAGCGGTCACTCCATATGGCAGCTCTATTGACAATGACAGAATTTCCCCGCCCAGTTTTGTGTAATGTGCCGAATATTCAAATTGCTATACCTGCTCAGTGTTTCCCTCGACAGCCCTGCACGTATGCTGCCCCTTTTTTTTTATTGCACTGTGGGACACTTTCTCATGTGTAGCACAAACATTACGACAAGCACATTTCTTTAAATACAAAGTGACACTATTTAACACCTTTATGAACATTCTGTAATATATTTACACAAGCGTAACTGTGCACCATCGGGCGCCCAGTGGCCGATTGTGCTCAACTCTTCCTCGATCGTTACCGAATGGGCAGAGGCACATGTGGCCTACTCGGTGGAATCGTTGCACTGAAGCTAAATATTGTGGTCGCCCCGTCACCACCAGGCGTCCTCGCGCACAGTACTGACAGAAGTATGGGTTGAAAAATGTCGTAAGAATTAAGTGATATGCGAACTTTTTTAGGACGCTTGCAAAATATGAAATGACGCGACTGTACGGATAAACGGCGAAATCACAAACTTTCTCCTTGTCACTCACATGGACAGCAGGATGCAAAGGATGGAGACGAGGGTGAAGATCTGCATGTCACACGCTATGTACCACAGGTGCCCTGAGCACTGCGTGACAAAGAGCAAGGGAGATATTGAGTTACATACTTATTTTCCTTTGTTACTCAAAGCCACCATTTACCTATGCGTACAAAAGTGAATGAACAGCTCTCGTAGCTCAACACGCTCTGCATTACACAAAACCAATGTCGTAAGGAGGCAAGGCTAGGTAGCTTCGATATATTGCATGCGATCTGAGAACTTCTTCAAAAAATCATGTTCCTTTCAAAATTTTAGGGCTTTGGCCCCGCAAGAAATTTACCCGACATCATTTCCGTGATGGAAATGACGTTAATAAATTCGCGTTCAGAAAGCTAGCGCGCAATTGTACAAACATGACTTCCATAGCGAAGGTGACGTCAGTACAAAAGCACGCTTGTTTTCCATCGTATGGGTGAAGTGTCTTCTAATTAACATCCTCTTTCCTGTTCCGGTTGCCTAGTCTAATCTCGGTACGTATCTTCAGTCAGTTTATTCACCTCCTGTTTTCACTTCCCTCCCCGTTCCAGGTAAACGGAACGCTTTTTTTTAGACACGATCGGCCAGAAATGATCGCTGCAGACTTTCTGGACACCAACAGCGTCACACACAGTGAATGGGAAACGTACAGGAACGCATGTCCCGTCGTGCACACTGGACCATTCGGTTAAACACGAAGATGCAAGGTGCACTGCATAAATTCCAAGATGGCACGCTAGATCTTCCTTATACATTTTCGCCGTGCACACTGGGCGTATTTGTTCATTTGAATTTCCTAGCGTATAGTGACACAGTGGTAGCTTGTAACACACACCCTTATACGAGTCCACGATATGTTGTATTGATAACAAAGGTGGCGTTGGTATCGACGGAGTGCCTGAAATTTAAATGAGACATGCAGGATGAGCCGACACGGGGCTTGAAAAAAAATCGATATCCGTGCTGCTTCCGCAGAGCACGCATGCACGTCCTGCTTGCAACATGTGAAGACGCAGAGAAGGGTGCACCCACAATGCTGACGTGCGTGAGCCAGTTGTTGTAGTGCAGAATCACGGCTGGCCAGCTTGCGGTAGCAGTTCGCGACTTTACCCGGGAACCACTGGTCGGCAGCGGGACCGTGAACCACCAAGGGCAAGAGGAACACCGAGCCCAGGAGGAAAGCCGTAGGCACGGTCAACCTGCGCAACCATCGGAAGGAGATATATGCAAGTCAGTCATGTCCGTATCTCTTAGAGGAAACTACCTGCCGCTAAAGAGATATCAACGTCGAGGTAGTCGAGTAGGCTAATTAACATAGCTCAGTAGAGCGGATATGAGTCTTCAAAGCTTCACAGGCATTGATGTCGGTATCATTAAAGCGAATAGCATTTTTGCTCGTTTCTTTTTGTTTCTTTTTACTCGAATAGTCTGACTTGCTCAGGCTTGCATTATTTTAGTAGTATTTGAACCTCTGAGGACTACTGCAGAGTAATTTTTTGTGTGTGCCAGTACTCCTCTAAGGTGTAGAACCAGCCTGAGACGTTTTTAGAGAACATGTACGACGAAATACATGTGTACGTATCCCCTCTCAACTATACCGAAAAGTACACGTGAATAAATAGCTACCTTACAGTCTTCTGCTCGAATAACCTGGCCCGCCGCCTAAGTTACTCCATTCGTTTGCTCAAAAAAATAAAAAAGAAAAGAAAGAAAAAAACACACACACAGCTTACGCACCTGATGTACCGCCTGATCTCTGCCGTCAAGAACACCATTATTCTTGAACGAACGTCCTTGAGCTTGGGATACATCTGATACACCAGGAGAAACCCACTAGAAAAGAAAGTGGAGTGGGAAGACATAATATCGGTGGCTGCACTGGCCTAGCCAGAAGTAATTTTGCGAGGGGTATTATACGAGGTGGGCGTGCAAATATCATGCGCGGAAAAAAAGGTCGAAAGCGGGGGGCGGGGTATCGTGAAGCGCTCATTGGCTACGCGGCTGAGCGCTTGCGCAAGGAAAAACGCAGTAGCATCCGTAAACGTGTACGACTGTTGTAATTGCCTATTTTGAATGGATCCCCACGTGAAGTGAAATAGATACGAAGATTTAAATGCTAGCCTCATTCCTGAATTGATTTCTCATAACGACATTAATTCATTCAGCGCCCACGTCACTTCACTGCTCAGTCATAACTACTATTGCAGTCCACTCTGAAGTAATAAAACATCAAAGCTAATAACGCCTGATAACGCTTTCTTAAATATAAGCACCTGACAAGTGAAACTACAACGTGAAGCCTGTGACGTAAACGCGACGTCATCAAAGATATTGGTATCTTGAGGCAGTATTAAAATTAAAATTTAAGCGACGTCGATCGTCGCGTCTTAGGAGCTAACCTGAAATTTGAGTTCGGAACAAAAACTGCATGAGTAACTTCGCCGTCATTTTTTTTTCTTTCATGTTGTAACACAAAAAATACATCTAATTTCACCTCAGGACACCACCACAAACACCAAAAAAAACACCGCAAACATGCGCCTCCACAACAAAATCTAATCTCACCTGAGAGCGAAGAAAGCCTCAACGCTGGGATAGGCGTTTGCGATGATGCAAAAGAAGAATTCGTTCGTCATCTCGAAGATTCCAAGGCCTCTCCCTGAAGGTAGAAGTAAAGAAAGCGACGAGCGTAATGAAAGACAACGCTTGCATTTTACGCGCTAAGATAAAATGGGCGGCTAAGTGCTGTATTTTTTTCTATGTTATTTTTCTATAGGGCACGCGTGTAGTTACACCCGCAATCATTTGTTACGCAAGGTGGGGGCATATATATGTAAAAAAAAAACATACGAGGGGAAGGAACGTAGAATAAAGCTCGGAGAAAGATGAGCAAGCCACAGGACATCATATCCATTCTAAAGTATAAAGCAAATACGGCCACGTACGGCCACGTGCCTTATATAGCCAGATATGCGTATATGGCCAGATATGCATATCTGGATATATATATGGCACGTGTCCGTATGTGGCCGTATTTGTCCAATAGTATCAGAGCCTTACATGGCATTCCTCGAGTTGATCTTTTATTGCCACACGTGCTTCTATCGCAACTGGGGTAAATACGGCCACATATGGGCACGTGCCATATATAGCCAGATATGCCCAATTCCTGATGTCACCATATATGGCGTTTTTGTGAGGGGTGCAACGACGAACGTGTTGATGTTAACGCATTTCACCCGCAGACTCAGACTATCGAAGACCAACCATCATGGCCGCCGCCATCAATGCATTGTGAACGTCACTTGCTTCGCTGGGCACATGTTCACCGAATGGAGACTTCGATCTTTGGTCGGCGCCTTGGATGCTGAGTCGTTCAGCGTGACGACAACGTAAATGTAATATCAATAGTGCCCTTCATATAGTCTAATGACTGCAACACCCACCAAAGAAAAAAATTCGGTGGCTCCCACGCATTGTAGGAATCGGAGTCGCGCGAAGGAATCAGCGAGGAATATGCCTATGCCGACCTGTTAGGAATTCAGCCAAGTGTTACGACTACAGGACTAACGTCTGCGTGCTAAATGAGCACAAGCTACATAACCATGACCGCTGACGCGATACGTTTACTTACAATACGTGAAGTGCTGGAAGAGCAGCCGTGGGCGAGTGCTACCATGCTTGCCTGGCACCTTCGTGTCCCGGGTTCGATTCCTACACCTACCTAGCGAATGGTATATGTTCACGCTTGCCTGTGTCTGTAATCACAAGCTACAACAAACGGTATGTGTTCCTCTTGCTCTTATAACACGCGGAAAGTGAGTTCTCATGAAATTTTCATTTGGTTGGTCATTGATTAACACGAGCTGCGATGTTAAGATTCGAGCAGCTATGGCGCGTGCCCGCACAGGCCTGGACGAGTACTGCAGGTGTAAGCCATACACGTAGTTGCATTGTCGTTGATCGTGACGTTCGTAATGAGTATATCATTTTACCGGTGTCTGGGTCAATAATTCGTATTCGCGATGCATTGATACGCTAACATTTAAGTCTTGTTATGCACGAAGTGTAAGAGAAGACCAGGACAGCGCCGAGACGTAGGCGGCTAGGCATACATACATACATACATACATACATACATACATACATACATACATACATACATACATACATACATACATACATACATACATACATACATACATACATACATACATACATACATACATACATACATACATACACGGTCAAAAGTGCTGAAGTTCTCCAAGAAATGCTTCACATGTAAAAGAACAGAAAATAAAGAAAAAAACATGCACAGCACACTTGTAAGGAGTGTTAGGGCCGGCTTATACAGGGAGTGGGAATAAAAGGAAACATAGATAGCTGCTACACGCTTATTGATGTACAGCAATTAATTTTTTCGAACATATGCGCTAGCGGGGACGCTTTTACACACCTACGTCCAGAATTTGAGATTTTCTCTATTCGTTTACCCTCTGTCTCGGCTCTTTCAATATCATACTGTTCGCATGTAGCGTTCGTCCGGTTGCGCTCGTATTATGCCACGCCTTGTAGATAGTTGTATAACGCTTTGAAAATTGAAAGTACGGCTTGGCAAATGGACTCACCGAGGATGTGCGGGTCCAGTATGTTGTAACTGTGCCCCAGGATGACCCACAGGGCGGTGAAGAAACGCAGCCCGTTCAGGCACTTGAGACACTCATGCTCGGGTGGTGTTTCCTTTAGCAGAGATTCGGTGTTTTTTATGGCAGAAAACGCCTTCAGTGTGCCCGAACATACTCCTAAGAAGGACATATGAATACAAGAACAACAACAATATAATAATAATAATAATAATAATAATAATAATAATAATAATAATAATAATAATAATTGCTAGGATGTTACGTGCCAAGACCGTCATGAGGCACGCCGTAGGGGTGGGCTCTGGAAATTTCGAACACATAGGGTTCTTGAACACGCACTGACGTCACACGTCAGGCATACACGGCCCTCGACATTTCGCCTCCATCGAAATGCAGCCACGCGGCCAGGATCAAACCCGCGTTCTTCGGGCCAGCAGGCGAGTACACCACAACCACCGAACAACCGTGGAGGGCTATGGTCAACCAGGATAATGTACCGCCCCGGTGGTCTAGTGGCCATGACACTCGGCTGCTGACATGAAGGTCGTGCGATCGAGTCCCGCCCGCGGTAGCTGCATTTCGACGGACGCCAAATGTTGAGGCCCCTGTACTGTGCGATGTCAGTGCACGTTAAAGAACCCCAGGTGTTCGAAATTTCCGGAGCGCTCCTCTGCGGCAGCTCACATAATCATATCGTGGTTTTGGGACTTAAAGCCTCAGAAATGAACGAGAAAGACGGCCTAACAAGCAACTGAGTATATCCGTAAATGAGGCTTCCGGATTCGTTTAACGGAATGGGAAATTGAGCTAGTTGGTACATAACATGTTTGATGCAGGACTTAGACAAAGGAAAAAAAAAAAGCCAATGGTTAAGCCAGCGATAAACTGGGCAGTAAACCCAGCGGTACAGCAGTTCCACTCAACATGAAAGCTGTAGGAACTGGCTAGCATTGATTCGCCTGTTTTTTGTTTGTATTTGTTCTGTTATGTAGTGCTTATGTTGTGGTGTGGTTATGTTCGGCAATGGTGTGTTTATGTGATGTTTGATATGTCCATGTTTTGTATGCTTCACGTTTTATGTGTACTTACGTCGTACTAAGCTGTGTGCATGTTCTGTTATTACACTGTTCTGCGAGTAAGGCACATGTTGCACTATTTCGATGCCAAGGTACACATTCGCAATGTTATGTTACTGATCCGTTGCTATTGTCTTGTAAATGTTGTTATCGGAGTTTACCTAGTGTTTATATAATCTTGTCCTGTGTTTATTTGTCATTTTCTTGTGATTACCTGTCCTGTGTGATTATCTGTAGCAGTGGGCTGATCGCAAAGATGTGTGTAGTATGTTGAGGGCACGAGCGGGTCCACTTTTCCCTTCTCTGTAACCCGAGAGAGAAGACGGGCGACGAGGCTTTCTTTCTTTCTTTCTTTCTTTCTTTCTTTCTTTCTTTCTTTCTTTCTTTCTTTCTTTCTTTCTTTCTTTCTTTCTTTCTTTCTTTCTTTCTTTCTTTCTAGTTGTATCGCTTTCAGCAAAATCACTCGAATGTAGCAGTGGGCTGGGGCCAAGGTTGTGGAGGAGTGTTCTGGTGTGTTCTTTTTTTTTTTCTTTTCTTCTTACAGAGCCATATATGCCTACGTCCTACAGCGCTGCATCAAACACGTTACCGCATTCCTTAACTTGCCGCGAATTCTAAAGCGTTCGTGTGTAGAAACCGGTTGCATCAAAGTAGTTAAGTGCAGTTATATATGCCCACAGGTTGACGCCTCGCCGAAGCCTCGCGCGGTGACTCCGCCTCGGCTTCGGATGATTGACATTTTTTAAAGAATCGAACAGCCTCAGTATAGCAGTATATAGTTAAGCCCGCGAGACAAGCGCGTCGTCTTAATACCCAAGGGCTAAATTCGCTTGTGGATCAACCCGCGCAAACAAACACGCAAACAACAAATGAATTGATAGATGTACACGAAACAGCACAGCTTCAACTACGGGCACATGATTGCAGCTGATATTATTGATAACGACTGTGAGTCTCGCTGTAAGCTTTTGTTTACACATTGCGCCATGTTTCCATTTGGTTCATCATTCTGATGCGCACTTCAGCCGTTTTGGTATATAACATTCTACAATAACATCGAATCAATGGATGTTCGCTCACTTTTTTCATGAAAAATCGCTCGACATCTCCAATAAACGTCTCACCTGTCTTGTGGTCCTTCAGCAGCAAGGAAGGCTCGTTCTTCTTAAGCCTTTCTAGCACATCAATTATTGTTCCTAGAAGGACGCAGAATGCCAGCGCGGAGTAGATGACGCTGAAAAGTACATTGTGCGATATTTATTCATTTATTTTTACTCACTTGGCTTTCCAGAGCATTACCTTTCAATATACATGCACAGAAAAGGGGATACATTGCAGGCACCGGAAATTTTAAAGGTCCACACTAAGCACGTTCTCAGACGAAATACTGTGACCAATAAAATACCAACGAGACGAGCAAGTTACTTAAGTACGCTTTCATAATTCCAAGAGTGTGCGGTGAAAGGGCACTATAATGAGTCTGAACGCTATGTTTACCTACATGAAAGCGACTTGAGTGCCGTTCAACTTGTAGCTGTCATCGGTTCGGCAACTCGCCACCGCTGAAGTCAAGCTGACAAGCTGAGTAACTGCGAAAGAAAGCCAGAGAGGAAACATTATGTCTGCATAAGCAACTCTTGTTTGTTGGTTTCGCTGTCTGTATAAGGTTCATTACAGAACCAAAAGGAATTTAATTCTAGCAGAGATACAACATTTATTGAAGAAAATGCAAAGACGCAGGGCGAGCTGTTCTACGAAATCCCAATTCACCTCCTCCCCACTTTTTTTTTGCTTCTAGCCAATAAAAAACTTATTTGAGGGCTCTGGCTCTCGGTCCCTAAGCCACAAGATGACAGCAAGCAGGTGCACCGACATGAGCTGGGCAGCGCCGCCTCAAGTCGGAAGACTCGAGGCGGCACTGAAGGCTCGAGGTGACTAAGGCGACGTTGACACGAAGTGTCCACCCTAGCACCTCTTCTATGGCTAACGAAATCTGTCAGAGATAAAGGCAACCTCATTGCCGAAGCGTAATTTTGAATATAGAGGCCAACTTAATATTCCTTAAATAGGCACTAAAGTGAAGCACCAAAACGATGCAGAGTTATATACTGTTCCTGTTTGCATGATATCTATTCTCGCGAATTTTACCATTTTTTGTTAACTGTTACAAGAGAATATGAAGGTGGAAGTTTCAGCTTTGAAGGTCACACAGAAAATTATGAGGCTTCCAATTTTCCTTCCATTAGTGTAGCTAGAAAATCTACTCAAAGGTGCAAAGCTCGCCAAAGACGGGGTTCTGCAGTCAGCCACTAAGATATACCAGAACATCACGAAAAAAGCGGTAGCGTCTTCAGTATGGATAATTTGGTCAGTAATACGACGGTTCATTGTCATCAATTTGAATTTATTTGTGAAGAAGAGATCCGTGCGGATCCTGAAACGTCCCGTAAGTTTATTGTGGCATTGGTCAATGACCTGTTTATTAACCAAGATGGATAAATGTACGCGAATACGGACGACTGATCTCCGGAGGGCGCCTATAGATTCGAGGCCAACGCTTCAATATAAAAATTCTCGTTTGGATAAGGTGTCACGCGTTCTGCACAGTGTCTCTTGATTCATATCGTCCAGTTTCAGCGCAGCTCTGGCATTTCGCTACAGGACTTCACATGCGCGTAAGCATGATTAGGCGCAACTCACGTGATCCGAGGATGGCCTCCACTTCAGTTGCCGAGCAGGAGGAGGGAACGCACAGTCCGAAGCGGAGGCCGCGGACACGTCCTTTCTTGATGGCCTTTCGTGCCATGGTTAGGTTGAACCGCTTCTGCAATCACAAAACGACACACGTTGCGGGGCTTTGATAGCTCTGACTTTCGCACTCTGTAGCCCTTGTTGTCAAGACTGAGTGGGAAACATAGCTCACGTGCGCTAGTAATGGCAAGGTATGCAGGGATGAAAGATCCTGTCCAAGAATGAACCATGTTTTCCCAATCCGGATCCTTCATGAAGTTACTAAACCATAGCTTCTGAAAATGCCTTAGTTGAAACATATTCTTAGCCAACCCTTGATGATATCAAGCTGACGTTTCATGCACCAACATCACTCTTGAAATGACTCCCGTAGAGGTGCTCCAACGCCTTTCCGCAGATTTGGAAATTCGACATCCGACCAGTTTTGCTCATTTCCGCGGTTGTTGTAAACGAAGATCTATCTCCTTTTAAATGTCTGCGGGACTCGGAACCTACGCTGGCCCTCTGGCTGGACCAGTAACGTGCATATATAAAATCGCACGTCTTCTCTTCCTGCTGACATACGTCCTTATTCACTTTTTACTGTTACTATATTCCCGTACAAAGCAGCGGTTTAACTCTCGCTGGAAAAGGCCTGAACTCCCTTAGTTCACAAGTGTAGCAGCTCGGGCTAGTTGGTTTGCGTTCATGATGGCGAGTTTCACAGCGCTCTTTAATCTTCTCTGTCGCATTTTTTTCGTACGTTCGCGCACTGTGAAACTGCCTTAGTTTCTTCGAATACTACTTCTCCCTCAGAGTGGAATAGGTATTCGGATGTACCGCGATCTCCACAGCCTGAGCTTAGAGTTACTGTATATGTTCCCCTTGGGGGAGCATATACAGTAACTCTACCTGAGCTGTCCTCGCCCCGCCAAGGTGGTCTAGTGGCCATGGCTATCACCTGCTGATCAAAAGGTCGCGGGATCGAATCCCAGCCGCGGCGCGGTAGCATTTCGATGAAGGCGAAATATTGAGGCCCTTGTTCTGTGCGACGTCAGTGCACGTTCAAGAGCACCAGGCGGTCGAAATTTAATTGATGATTGAATGGTGGGGTTTTGCGTCCCAAAACCGCGATATGATAATGAGAGACGCCGTAGTGGAGGGCTCTAGACATTTTGACCACCTGGGCTTCTTTAACGTGCACTGACAATAGCACACGGTCTTCTAGCATTTCTGCCCCCTTCGAAAGTGCAACTGCTGCTATTTTATTCGAACCCACGTATTTTGGGTCCGCAGTCAACACCGTAACCACCAAAACACCGCGGCGGTGTATAAGCGAAAATTCTACAAATTATACGGCGAAGGATGTGTCTGCGTGTGTTCTTTTCTTGTCCGTGTCCTGCATTGCTGGCTTTTCGTCGAATTTGGCTTTTTACTGGTAACGTGTCCAAGACTAATGTCTTGTTTCGCGCAAAAAAAAAAAATGTATTGTGCATTCGCGCCAACTCGCCGGCCAACGCATTGTGCGAGATGAACTCGTTCTTAACGGAGCCGTGTGCACTGAACGCACTCGTATACCTTGATGACGGGGTGCCGCGTCAGTTGGGCGATGAGCTTGTCTAATGCCCGCGACTGCTTCGGCTTGAGGAACACGCTGCAGTATTGACCACGGGATGGAACCAAGACGTGTCTCCAGTTACAGGGTCGAGTCTCGAAGCTAGACATTCGTCGTAAGCACCCAAGTCCCCCGTGGTGCCTTCCAGGATGCCAGAAGGAAACTTCCCCGTCGCATCCAAGACTGCGCACAATACATAGGGCAAAGCAACGCATGTTCAATAGTAGTTGAAGCGCCGTTCGCGGTTTTACTGGAGATACGCTTGTCTAACACCCCTATAAGGGGGAACGGAAAAAGACTTATAGAAAAGAATGAAAAAGCCCGCAGCAGAATTTAGCTTATGCGCTGCAACTGCACCGTCCTCTGCACAGGCTTAGGAGTTGTGTAACGCGACAAGCTACATAGCTATAGCCATATATTTCAATCTGAAATTATGGGCTTATTTATGTCATTAAGGCTTTTCAGGAGAGCACGCTAAGACTCATACACCGTATCTATGTCGCACTGGATTACCTGCAAATGCTTCCGTTGTTTTTTGCCCTTCCTTTATAGTCCCACGGGGGATTGACAGTATGGTTAAATATGTAAAACAAGTCAGATATAATTCAAATACAGAAAAAGAAAGAGCAGATAATTCGACGTTGCCAGCATTCAGTGCCAATTCGGTGGTTGACTTGTCTGTCTCGTATCGATCCGAACACCCACTCCCCCAGTGCGTAGTAACCAGTCGAGACCGCCCCTGGCGTCATCCATAAGGGCGTTCTAGCAGCGGTAGTTCAACGTGCTCTCGGCACAGTAATAGCGTGCCATCGCAGTCGGCACGTGCCTACCATAGACGGAAACACCTGCGCTATAATAGCAAAAGGCGTACAGTAAAGCTATGCAAGTTTCAAGGTACCTGGCACGGGCATTTGAGACTGAAAGAACCATGCGCCTACTACGAGGGAACGGTGCCATCGTGCTTTCCGTATGGTAATTTTACGCTTCTAAAACGCCCTGGTATCCCTCCGGCTATCTAACAATCAATGACTTCGCACGCATACTTACACCTCCAGGCGGCGATGTCCATGCTAAGTATCCTCCTGGAGAAGTCCATTAGCGCTTCCATGCACAAGGCCGACACGTTGGAACGTGCGAAAGACCGCTGCAGCACGGGAACCACGCTGGCCGTCAACACTCGCACGAGGGACGAAGTGGCGCCTTCGGACTTTCCGTCTTCGTCGTCCGCCGATGACAGGCCTTGAGACGCGCTGGTCGTGAGCGCAAGCGCGCAGCAAGCGATCGCGACGCACACAGCTCGGACTTGCGTCATGGTGTGCTCGTGTTTTGAACGCACTGTTAGCGGCGGAGAGACAGAAAGAGAGATAAGAATAATTATTGCCAAATGAGCCAAGGTACCGGTCGGGGCGTCTTGGTATATATGCTCATGTCCCTTGGCTCAGCACGTTTCTGGCGTGTTGTACCAGAATCGGCCATCAAATTGCTCGGGGAAGTGTTCGTGGCTGAGGTGCAATAAGTTGTGAACCGGAGGCGATAATGCTACAGGACCGTGCACTGCGCGTTCTAAGCGCGTGTTGAAGAACCGCAGGTAGTCGAAATTCCTAGAGTTCCCCAATACGGCTCCCTTCTCCTTTCCACTCTTTCATTACCGTTTCTCTAACCTGCGGACGCTGAGTACGCAGAGCCGTGCTTGCGATAAGGGCCGCGGAATGCTGCGTCCTGTTTTAACCGAACGACAACGGTTTATTATTATTATTATTATTATTATTATTATTATTATTATTATTATTATTATTATTATTGGAAATAAAACGTCCGTAGTGGCGCTTCGAGACCAGCATACGAGACAGCCTTTCTTCATTTCTTTTGGGCACTTGTTCGCAAGGATTCCCGTTACGTAATCAAAAGTCTGTTTCCTTAGACCTATTTATTTAAAATCTAGGTGGTCAAAGTGAATCCGGAATCTTCCACAACGGTGTGCAGCGTGATTTATAGCGTGCTTTTTTTTTTTTTAAGACGTACGACCACAGAATTATTTCAGTGTTTATCCTACCTCTCAAATTATTCAAAGCCCAGGAGCACTCACCTGATGGGACGCCCGATTACCTGAAGAAAAGACAGCTTCTACAAAACCACCAATGCTATCGGGACAAAGCAGAGGCTGAGACTGAGAAGCTATATAGCACAATCACGGGCGTCGTCGTCATGCATCGGTTCCGACTCGCCAGACTGCGTGCTCTGGAAAAATAGGCGCTCATCGCCCGGTGGCTCTCGAGTGTCGTATGGCTGGGGCCACACAGCTACTCAAACACAGCCGCGAGTATGACCGATGAGCGCTGGAGGCCCCCAGCGCGTTGTACGCGCGCCAAAGGCCAGTTTCTCGGCCACGCTGTGCAAGGTCAACCCCGTTAAACACATCCTGAAAGCACTTAGAAAGGATGTGCTGCGAGAACAACCCCCACCTAGCACAAGAGAACACGGATCAGAGTCAGAGACATCTGACAAAAAATAAATAAATAAGAGTATACAGTCAGTTTTGCAGGTTCTCACAAGATGGAGAAAAGTTCAGGAAAAGGATTTGTCATGCGCCCCTCTCAACACGACGAAAACACAAAGATCATTATGAATGTCACAGGAAAAAAAAAAAAAAGATTTCTGCGTGCAGAAAAAGCGTTCTGTTCCGGTATTCACATGGATTTCTCAGAAGTTACTTAGCTCACTAATTTTTCTTCAACAACGTCTTTTTTTCTTTTTTCCATTTTTTTGATAAATCCGCGTGATGCTTGCTCCTTGAGAAATCCGTAGGTATTTCGTTTGTGTACCTTAGTGCTGTGCAAACAGGCGCCCGACAAGCCTTATTTCTCATAAAAAGAGTTTAATGTACTTCTAGAGAGTGTATTTACATGTAATTAGACAAGACATGAATAAAACGGCAAAGAAAAATACACAACACCCAAACGTAATGCGTACGCGAGTAGAATATTTCGGCCACCTAATATGCAATGCTTATTTGTGAAAAAAAAAATACATAAACAGCACGTCGCACTTTCTAACGCAGCGGAGGTGTTTGGTGCCCTTCTTAATATTTCGTTCTGTCATGCACACCGATATCGAACGAAGGGCAAAGGTTCCGTGAAACGCGATACCCTTGCCGTGAAGCGTGACACCCTTTCTTCCTTTCTGGCTTGTGCGAGCCGGCGCAGAGTTGCGTGAATGCGCGGTCGTCGGGGGTGTGAAAGAGTGTGAAGCGCTTGCCGGCGTTTTATCTAATTATGCAAACTAGACACGATATGTTGGTTGAACAAACGCAGCACGAAAAGCATGGCATTTTAGTGCTGCAAAAACCACAAAAAAGCTGAAAAGGCTGCATTCACCGAATCGGAGCGTAGGCATATAGTTGAAGGGACGGTGAAAGAAAAATGTTGAGTTTATTAGATCCATTTTTAACACAGAAATGCTTTATGCGGGATCCACCAAGAAATTACTGATGTACTTCCGTCACGGAAGTCGACGTCTGGGAAAATGAACCCATATCTACAATGGAAAAGTGTCATCCGCTCGGTCTCGATACCCACAACCGCCCGAGATGCGACGACAGAGGTGGAAGCTATGCTGATCACACCACCGTCACATTGCAGATACAGGTAAGAGACGGGTCTTATATCTTCACCACACCGCTTTAAAATTTGCATCTAACTGATGTCCGGTTAAAGCAAAGGTGTTTTGCAAAGAGAATCACTCCTTGCAAAACAACTTTGTTTTGAAATACCAATGCCTACAACAGAAAGATCAGTTACTTCTTCCTTTTTGTTTTGTTACGTGTGCCATTTAGAGCCCATCACCGCCTTCCGCGAGCTAATAATCGAATGTTTCCGAGGAAAACTGCTGCCGAAAGTTCTTGGTGTCACCGCTCAATTTGAATAGCCCGCGAAGGAAACACGACGATCTAGGGAGCCGCCATCAACTATGGTGGCTGTATAGAAGAGCCAGCATACATAAACTGTGTCGTGAGTTTTACGGCCGTAATATATGTAGCAACAGCTGTGGCTATTGCACGTTCATTTACTGTCAAAGTCTGTTTAGTTCATTTTTTTTTTCATTTAGTAGCTGTAGCAGTAATCGAGTGCTCAAAACAGATGACATGACGTCATTTAAAAAAAAAGGAATTGGCAGATCCCACGTGCAGTGGGAATCAAGGAAATGCGAAGCACGCATCAGGAACGTAAAATGGATCTGCATTGTCGTCTTGCTATACCGATTTTGGTGCATACGAAGTTAACGAAACGGCCGCAAGAGCACCAAGACTGTGGCATGTAAACCCTGCCGCTCATGACATGCATGTCATTGTTTTCATGTTATGACCTGTCATTTATGTTCATCATGCAGTCATGTGATACCAATTTTCGTATACATCCCATTAACGAAACGGCCAGGACAGCACCAAGACCGTGGCATGTAAATCACGCTCATGACATGCACGTCATGATTCTCGTGTAATGCCGTGTCGTTTATGTTCGTCATGCGGTCACGTTGTGGCATACCAATTTTCGTATACATCCCATTAACGAAATGGTCAGGAAAGCACCGAGACTATGGCATGTATATCATGCCGCTAATGACATGAATGTCACGACTTTCATGTTATGACTTGCCATTTATGTTCTTCATGCAGACATGTTGTGGCATACCAATTTTCGTATACATCTCATTAACGAAACGGCCAGGAGAGCACCAAGACCTTGGCATGTAAATCATGCCGCTCATGACATGCATGTCACGATTGTCATGTTATGACACGTCATTTATGTTCGTCATGCACTCATGTTGTGGCATACCAATTTTCGTATACATCCTATTAACGAAAGGGCCAGGAGAGCACAGTCGTGGGCAGATATAGATAGATAGATAGATAGATAGATAGATAGATAGATAGATAGATAGATAGATAGATAGATAGATAGATAGATAGATAGATAGATAGATAGATAGATAGATACGCGCAAAGTCGCCGAAGTTCGCTAAGAAATGCTTCGCATTTAAAAGGCACCCACACAGCGGGACGCAGGTCACCACTTTTTTCAGTTCTCGTCTTCTTTTTTTTTTTTTTTTTGGCCTAGAACTGCTCTATTCTCGCCAGGAATGGCGAAAATTACTTACATCGATTTTATTCTACGTTTGCTTGATGTGAGACTCAATGATGACCATAGATTTTGACCACCCAATCAGGCTCTTTAACGTGTGCTGATTTCAGTGAAATGAGCATGCACAGTAGAAGGCCATCTGTCATTTAGCTTTCATCGAAATGCGACCGCCACAGCCGGCACGGAAGCGATCGTCTCTTGGGTCAGGATGCCAAGAGCCATTTATATAACCATGCACTGTACCATCAGGACGGACGACTCTGCCTCTTTCATGTACCGATATGATATCTGCTTTGCTGCGAATCTTTTGAGTGCTTTTGAAAACCTTTTCAATGAGCCAAATAAGAAAGTTTCCTCGTTTCAGTTTCAGTGTTGAACAAGCTGCTTCCTTAGCATTTAAGTATAAGCTATATCTGGTACTCTGTAATAAACTAACGTAATCAAAAACAAGAATGCATTTAAACACGAGGTATATATGCATTTAAACACACACACGATTCATGTAACCATGTATAGTAAGCGGAAGTGCGCCCTTCCAACAAAACCAGCCCCTTTGTGGTCAGGGCTACAATAAATACCCTTGTACAGTAGTATTTGGGCTGTCTCAAGTTCCGGATAACCTCATGCATACCTTAATCCGAATGCCGGAACAACGCAGTGCGCTCGTCAAACTACAGCCTGCATTTCCAATCCAAACGTAGCGCGACGGCGTTATGTCTTACCATTAAAAGCATGCTCTCTTGGGCGGGCACACATTTTGGTGGCTGATATAAGCATGCGCCTCTGTGTATTGCGCAGTTAGTGTAGTGACATTATTCTTTAAATGTGTGCTTTTTTAAAGCGAAGCTTTGTACCTCTACCAGCCAAGGGTTCTGTCGTGTCCGTCGTTGTAATCAAAAAACGATCCCGACGATCTCGCGCTCGCGCTCGCGCTCGGCGCGTGCCTCCGGGCGCGCTACCTCTCTCACTCTTCCATCTGCTGTCTTGTGTGAGAGAGAGAGACAGAGAGAGAGAGAGAGCGAAAGGCGCGCGTTGCCTGTGGAAACGCTCTTTCTTCGATGAACGCTCGACCAGCTCGCAAAGAAGGAGAACGCGCCCTTACCCGCGAGAGACGAGCTTGAGGCAGGCAGCGTCTTCTAGCGAGCTTCAAAACAAGCTTCAAAGTGATGAGCCAACATGATGGATGATAAGGGCTGCGGGCAAACAACGGAAACAGGCTCGGCGCGGTCCGTAAGATTAGATTGCAGCTGTTGCAAAGCTTATGCAGCTGCTTGAAAGAGGGTTGACGTCATTCGAAACCCTTCCAACCTAGTAAATGCTTCGGTTCATTTCTAGACTACCCCACTATGGGTAGACCACGGAAAGTAAAGACGGCAGAAGAAGAGCGTGAATATAAGGCTCGGCGGAAAGAACAAAATCGTCTCGCTCAACAGCGTCGTAGGCAAAACCCAGCAGCTCTCGCCGTCACCGTGAGGGTGGCGTAAAAAGTTTCGCTTTCCAACCACCTTCACAGGGTGGATTGGGGCAATTTTTTTTGCCAACATCACCTGGCAAATAAATTTAACGTGGATTTTAGCACCTGCCCCTGTATGAGTGGTACCTCGTATATCAGGCACGTAGGCAAGGGGGGGTCCAGGGGGGCCCGGCCCCCCCCCCCCCCCCGAAATTTGTCAAGTCAGCCATTAATCCAGGGGTACAGAGGCACAAGTAGCGCCATGCGCACTTAAACAAACGAAGCACAAGCGATAGTAAAGGAACTCACGAAAAACAGCTACCCAAGAACCTTTATTCCGAAAGCACTTCAATTCCAAAAGCGCGGCAACGCTTGTTGAGAAAGTCAGCGTCCGGCTCCTGAATCTACACCACAACAGAAACACCACTCTACCATATGTCCGAGGCGTTAGCGAAACCATCGCCCGTATTCTCAGAAAAGAGGGCATCCGAGTGACTCATAAGCCTACGAACCCATGTTCCCTACATATTGTCCAAGACCATCCACCGAGGGAGAGAGCCCAAGGCATTGCATACAAATATACTTGCGCTGACTGCGATGCGAGCTACATCGACTAAACGAAAAACCTCACAGAAACCTTTCGACAGCACAGGAATGACCACTGCTTGCAACAGATCGGAACCCGATAGCCGGACATTCCCAAGATAGTGACCATCGTATAAATATGCCTGACAAAACGGTCATACCAACTGAAACCAATTACCGGAAACAGTTACTGCTTTGTGATTGTGGAAAAAGACAGAAAACTTCGCAAGGCGGGACATTTTAATATATGTATGACAAGCTTGTTGGAAACGAAATTACCAGGACGAACAAAATGTTGCCATACGGCTTTGAAACCAGAGAAAACGACGTTATCTGCCCGCACTTTGTGCGACTTTTCTTCGTCGCATCAGTCGTGTTTAGGAAGGTGGTTGGTTGGTTGTGTCGGGTTTTCTGGGCAAAAGCGACCATGGCTATATATTGCGCGAAACGAAGATTTTCATCTACGGTCAGGGCGCTCGGTAGTTGGATTGCTTCAAGGAACAGCGCAAAGAATGATAGGACACAGAAAATGATAGCGTTGACTCCACCGGTGGATTCTCTGAGGAAATGTCCTCCTTAACGAGAGGAGCGGTGTCATTGTTGCTGCAGAGCTAGCAGGCGGTATAATGCGGGCGTATTTTTACAGTCGCATATAGTGGCGGCAACTTAGGAAGCATTCAGGTGCTTTGTTTAACTGATAGATGCGCGGCGTGGGAACACGCACGCATAGGGCTTTGCTCTGCCGCAGACGCAGAGTTTTTCCACGACTGGACGGCGGAAGCTAACGGAAAGCTTGGAAAAGGGGACTTTTCTATGGAAAACAATGGCTTCGACGACCCATTAACCCGTTCAATCCCCCTGGCACCTCTGCGAACCCCACCACCCTTTTTCCGCCGCCTGTGTCGTGTGGGCCGGCGCCCGCGTGGCGGAAGGAGTAAAAAGGGTAAACAAACAAGGTAACCAGGGTCGCCTGTAGTCCTGCGGAAGGGCCACGTTCATTCCATAGATAGATGACCTCAAAGCTTTCTCAAACGGTGCTTCGGAAACCATAGGAAAACATTGCAAAGTTTGCAATTTGTGTTGCCAAAGCACGTCTGCAAGGACAAATTTGAATCTGTTCAGCTGGCCTTCGATTTTTACCTTAAAGATATGGCAACAGCGCATATCGTTACGCTAAAAGGTGAATGGGAAATCTGGAAAACTGCATGGCAAGCCATGCAAGAGGAGGAACTTCCCATTCTGCGACGGGCGCTTTAACTGAATGCAACAAAGCCCTCTTTCCGAACGTTCACACACTCAAGATATTGGCGACGATTCCAGTGGGTATACCTGTTGCAGAACGCAGCTTCTCGACACTGAAAAGAGTAAAAACATATTTGAGGAACCGAACAGCTGAAGAGCGGCTTAATGGCCTGGCTCTTACGTCAATTCACCGGATTCAAGTCAGTGTCGACGAAATTATCATTGGGTTTATAGAGAAAGCGCGACGCATGAAAATTGCAGGGTGAACCACTCTTTTCGGCCAAGCTGCATGGTCTTTTTTTTTCTTTTGCATTGACTTTTACTATATTGTAAAACCACTCGCAATATCATTCTTTAATATTGCTTCCTAAAGCGAAGATTAGCGTTCTGCATCTTTTGTGTCATGAAAGCTCGGTGTTTTGGTTTTTTGTGGTTCAATAAAATAGTTTTCGCGAATATGTCTGTTTTTTCTTTTAAGAATTGCTGTCATAAAGTGGCTCACGTCCTTCTCGCACGCCTGTATAGTTGAGACAAAGTGTGAGAAATTGAGTAGAAAAATCGTCCGACAAGTATTTTTTTTTATTTCCTGCACATCCGTAAGTGGGGCGCATGATTCCTTTGCATTGCTTTTATTTTTCTTTTTGTCGCTCCTCTTTCCGTCACTGACTCTGTATGGTCCTTCTTCGTCTAGATTACTTGGTTAGAAAGTATTCTTTCTCGTGCACACACACTGGCTTTACTGCAGTGTCAAAAACTTGCTTTCCATCTCGGATTAACTCGCCTCTTGGGCTGCATTGCACTCTGTTCTCTTTCTCGTCTAATAATTAAGCGCCTTCTATATTTCCTGGCAAGTTTTTTTAAGCATTGTATAATAATGACCATGCTGTTTTGAGGCTTTTGTCGCCCCCCCCCCCCCTTTCTTTCTGTAATACCATGAAAAGGGCCTTTAAGGGTGAATAAATGATGATGATGATGATAATGGTTATGCTTTTGGGCCCACCCCGAAAAAAAAATCCTGGCTACGTGCCTGTCGTATATAGTCTTGCACTTAAATGGACTGCCTACCATCCTTCATCACTCTCCCGTGTTTTGGCTTAATAGAGAGCGTACGTTTTAAGGTGTTCCATCGGTCAGTGGTTTCTCCAGAAAGTGAGTAGAAATTATAAAAAGGAATTTTTTCATCTACAGTCACTCCTTTTCTACGTGTAAGGACGCCGGCAACAATGGTTACTGAGTGCGTCTCCCCGAGCCACTCTTCCAGGCAGGCAGGCACAGAACTTTATTTTTGTCCTGAAAAACTGCAGTTGGACGTCCCCTTTTAGGGGGATCCTGTAGCAGTTGCGGGCCGCTCCCACGCAGGGACAGGAAGACCGTGGCCCTCCGCCCTCTCGCAGGCTCTCTGGACAGCCCGAAGTTGAACCGAAAGGTCGCCGCTTCTCAGGGCTTCCTCCCAGTCCTCTTCTTTGCTGAACTCTGTGTCACGTAACGCAGGACATTGCCAGAGCATGTGAGCTAGTGAGCAGTAAGCCTCTCCGCAGTTCGGACAATGCGGTTCAACATTGGGCGAGAAGTTACTAAACCTGCCTCGCGAAGGGAAAGACCCCGTTTGGAGCATCCTGAAGGCCGAAGACTGCGGACGAGTGAGTTTAGGGTGAGGAAGTGGAAAGACCCTCCGAGAGAGATGATAATGAGTCACGATCTCGTGAAAAGTGAGGAGCGGGTCCCTGTACCTGCCGGCATCCCCGCCCGCGAATTCGCCGGGACCGCCGCGGTGAGTGAAACCTCGCGCACGGTCATGAGCAAACTCATTGGCGTTGGGGACATCGGGGTGTACGTTGGCCCCCATGTGGGCCGGGAACCATGTTATGGTGTGAAACCCGGCAGCCCCCTCGCTGCCGAGGATAGCTGCTGCCTCCCGCGAGATCGAGCCCGAGGCGAAAGCTCTGGCAGCGGACCGCGAGTCCGTGAAGACATTTGGACGCGATACGTCCTTCATTGCTACAGCAATGGCAATTTGCTCAGCAATCGTTGCCGAAACGTTTCTAACCGACGCAGCACATAGGAGCTTGCCACTATGGTCGACTGAGACCACTGCAAAGCGATCAGAACGCCCGTACTGTGCTGCATCGACAAACGTAGCGAGGTCCGGGCTGTCTGCAACTGACTTCAATAAGGAACGGGCCCGAGCTATGCGGCGTCCTACATTGTACCGCGGATGGACATTCCTGGGAAGTGGAGCTACGGCAAATGTACCTCTGATAGAAGACGGTAGAGTCACTTTACGTTCGCGAATCTGTGTAAGACCGCAGCCAATGGACTCCAGGATACGTCTACCGGCCTGCGAGGACGACAGGCGCACTACCTGAGCCATTTTCTGCGCCTCGATCACCTCCGAGAGGGAGTTATGCATGCCCAGTTGTATGAGCTTTTCGGTGCTCGTGCTGAGAGGCAACCCTAGAACTCGCTTTATACTCGTGCGCATTAGTGCGTCGATTTTTGCCTCTTCCCTTTTGGACCAGTGCAGCGCTCCCTTTTGGACCAGTGCACCACTCTTCCAGGCGTTGGCAGCCTCTTTCCAATGGCAACTGGTTCGAAGGGCGACATTCCATAGGTGATAAGGAGGAGAAGCGAGGGAAAGTCGGCACGGTGGGGTGTGCCTCGTATGCAGTGATGCCAACCCTAGGGATTTATCCCTAGATCTAGGGTTCTCCCATGTCTCAGGGATTTAGCGACTTTGTTGCAAAATCTAGGGATTTTCGTGAGGCGGCCTAACGAGAACCATTTTTCAATAAGTAAAACCAAAATACCAACATTTCGTGCTGTTTCTTAATTTTTCACCTAACGAGACAAGGGTAGTAAAAGCGACAACACGAGAATATTCAGGTGCCTACTGGAAAGAAAAACGAAACTTCGTGACTTCAGCAGGTGCGCGCGTTTATATCTTGAATGCCATGAGGCACGATTCCTCTGTGGAAGAGAGAGCTTTTTTGCGTTGCATGCACGGAAAAACCGCACCTAATTCGCGCTTGCTGGGTTCCTACATTGTGCTGTGCTAAGTTGAAGAGCTGTAAACTGAACTTGTCCGTAGATTGCAATATTTGGACCTATTAACTGCGCCCGTCTTCGCCCAGTTCGCTCAAACGTTGCCTTGTTGCGCCATGTCAGATGGCAGGTTCTGGATCAAGAGAATTTGAACACGGTGAACCAAGTAGAAAGAGCGAAAGTATGTGACCAAAATACTTGGCCAAATGGGACGCTGATACAAGCACGGAGCATAGCTATCAGCCTAGAGAGCCTACATGACTGCTACATGAAAGGCAGTCATGTAGACTCCCTATATCAGCCATGAAATAACGAAAGGGAAGGGGTCAAGGGCTCGTTCTTTATTTGTTAGAAACAAGTTAATGAGCAAACAGACATTAACCTATATCAGCCAGTAATACAGGGCCCGCTATGGGAAGCTGATCCAAAGTTGAGAGTGGCCACATAGCAGTAAAAAAAAAAAAGAAAGCCCTGCATTTCTATTGCAGATCACGCAACGCGGTTGAAATGCAGCCAGTCAGAACTTAACTGACATTTTGCAAGAGAGCACAGACCTCTGTTGGCTCTCGGGAGGTGGCACTGTCATAGACCCTTTATGTCGACTCTCCGGAGGTGCACTATCGTAGACCCCACAGGAAGTATATATTAACCATGTGCCACAGGAAATGTAGGAAAAGAGCGGCAGTTGCTGTTCATAAGCTAATTTCTACCTTCAAGATGATTGACAACAAAACGGGCTAGAGGGAGAATTACGTTTAGACATCCTTAAATGTCAATAAGCCAAATTAACAGCATAAAAATTACAATCTAGGGATTTCTCTTACAATTAAGGGATTTCCAGAGGCTCAATCTAGGGATAAAGTGGTGACTTAGGTTGGCATCACTGCTCGTATGGGATGTCCACAATCTCGGAATTCTTACCTCGTCCTTGCCAACACACAGCTTGAGAAAAGAAATGGCTGTTCTCTTCAGCCACTTTCGCAATCTTTTCTCTTTTCCGAGGAATGCCGGGTAGTCAGAGGCAAGAAAGTGCTTGGAACAAGCTCTAGCATAATTGGGCCGACTGTACACGATGGCCTGTCCCACAGCCTTTTTTGACACTGTGTCATGGGCACATTATGAAATAAGACCCATAAAGTGTCACAGTGACGACGCCTGCATGCATTCACAGCGTGACGCATTAAATACATTTTGAAAACAATGCAGCGCCGCACGCATGACAAGCGCAGGACTACACGCCAGCAGAGGCAGACAAATTTGAAGGCAGTGCCACCCCTAAAGCAGCGAAAAGAATGAATTCCTCTTGCAAGCTATCAAAAGGTGTCCTATAATGTGAAGTAGGCTTGTATGATATAAATAATTGATTTTCAGCAGAGTATGTACATGTGCATGGGTTTGTTCTGTTACACTTGGAAATTGACAAACATGCTGTTGGGCGACGCTAGTGGCGTTTGTTGCACCACTTTCAGAGCAAAATTAAAAACAATTTCTTTTTTGCGGGTTAATAGCGTGCTCGTCCACGTTCTTCCCATTATTGCCCTAATCTAAAAAGGTTTTCCGAGCAGTAGACAGTCCCTTTAAGGTTAGTTGGGACTATTTCATGCGCCATTACCTCCTATATAATAAGCATATGTATATAACACAACTGTACTGAATTCAACCGAAATGTGTATAATTAATGTTCACTGCAACGTAGTTATTGATGCGGGCAGTAACTGTGAAAAAGCATAGTATATTGTTGGCCAAAGCATACGTGGGCACCTCAACCATACCTGTACAGCAAGTAGCTTGGCTACTTTTAACTGCATCGGGCAGGAAGCAAACACACGTGATAAAACCGGCGAAGCCACCACCAATTCTACCGAAAATACCCTACAATGTGGGCAAACCTGCTACGAAATGCAGCATTGGCACAATCGTGCGGCTTCCGCAGAAAAGAGTACACTGGAGCCCTGCTGCTTACAGCACTGGGTTATATTCTATCCTTCTAAGTCCTTCTAAATCCTTCTAAGTTATATTCTAGTTCACAATACTGCACCCCTTTACACTTGATGTGTGGTCACGCTGGGACCTGTGATACGGCATCAGCTGCTACTTTCGGTGTAAGTAGGAGAAGGATGTGCACTTGCTTGATCAGTGAATAGGAGTGGAGGACGGTGAACACACTGGTCCTAGTGCATTATGTGTTAAAGTTTAGTTAAAGTGCACCCAAGTGAACCAACGCTAGGGGCTAGCGCACAGCGCAATTAAAAGGCACTTGAGCATGGAACACTGAAGGTTACCCAAAGTTTTTTCCTTAGGTGTCCCTTCAAAGCTATTCCTCGCCAAAAATTAAAGAGGACACAACAGTACTTCTTTGGGCATTTATTTCACGCAAAGAAAGGTTATATTATGAAAATATAGTAAACACCAAGAAAAAATCGGTAACATCATGTTAGCCACCGTACAACAGTCGGATCAAAGAACAGGAGCAGACAGACATTCCCACCAGCATACTAAACAAAGGCATTGAAGGGGTCACGTTGTGGCAAACAGGTAAAGAAGTCCCTTGGCAAACTGGACAATCTCGTTGCTGCCCATTTTGGATTCTCCGTAAAACCGGTCCACAAAGCTTATAGGTACCTGCAGGTGATAAGCAAGGGTACTTGAAAGCAGCAGAAATGAAAAGCTTCCACGGGATGGCTTTTTTATGACTCACTTGAACATGGATCACTTCACGAAAGAGAACACTCTCCTTTCCCCTCCTCCCAGGCACACACACAGCTAAAGCAAGCACTTTTCACGAAATGAAAAAAAAAAAAGTATTCTTGAAGAATTTCTAATGCGATAACACAGCCTCTCTAAAGCGGCATTTTCAACACATACTTTTTGCCTTTTCCACAGTTTGAAAGCACCATATCATCATTAGTGACAGAATATGGTAGTTGTCGGGATCTGAGCGCCATGCGTCCTACGGGATGCCTTGTTTTCCTTCCTCAGTATGCCCTTACGTCCCAGCTGGACGTAGCGGTGATCCGTCACTGTTGCCAGCCACCTACTTTGCCCATGTGGGTATTAGCCAATCTGTGATTGGATAGCTGACAGGTTTTAGTGGGAAGATGGTCTCGCAGGTTAGCATGTTTGGAGATTGTGGGGGAACTCGTTGGGACCTGGAATGGTGCATACACATTTTGGTGACCCTATGGCTGACGAGATCATCAGCCCGCTCCGGCGCCGTTTTGGGCCTCAACGACCAGTGGCAGCAGCCTGCGATCGGCAACCATCTCTTACTGTATGTTTTCCTTTCATTTTTTTTTTTCTGGGGATGTGCGGTCGCAGGCGCGGTGGCCGAGAGTTAGGTGGTTCTCCCCTGCATGGTATTTGTGTATTGTGTATTACGTTGTATAAACTATTACTGTCCTTTGTTTATATATCATTCAGCCTGTTTGTATTATTAACGATATTAAATTACTGTGCCCGGAGAGTGATGCCTAAGGTTCTCCTCTTTCGCTGCATGTGCCAGCTCAGCTCTCCAGCCTTGAGACGGGCCGCGGGCTGACGTCCGCAGCAGCACAGTGGTGTATTGCTAGTGACGAGTGAGTGTGCGAATGCGGTGGCACCGTTCTGTACTAGAATACCACGGCATCGTGTTACTATTAGTGAGATTAACAAACAAGGACAGTAAACATAAGTGAAAATTCCAGACATCCAGCATCAAATCAAATAGTGCCCCATTTGATTTGACCTTTTAATCGAAAGCCGTTGTTCCCAACCCAAAGATATCTTTCAAATAGCTTACGAATGTTTGAACATGTTTGCTGCACCAAAATAAGGACAGAAATGGCACGAGAGTAGAGTAAATTTCAGAGCTGTTGGCATATTATAAGTCTAGAATATTAGAGCTTATGTAGTACGGCAGACTACTTCAATTGGGGAACGTGACTCTGCCGGCTAGACTATGATCATACATTCTTTCTGAACAGTTCTGTAGATACGAAAGGTCTGCTCATTTTTTCCAGATGCTGTACTTACGTTCTTTTCATGATGTTCATAAAGCGTTTTAAAGATGGTGACAAAAGGAACTAATATAACAGGACTGGCACAGTGTTAGGAATATGAGTAAGCGAACATTAATTTACATCAGTTGTTAGCACGGCTCTTCATACAGGAATAGAGCTATTTGAAAATTGTGAAGCTAGCTTTCTTGCCAGGCAGTTTGCCCAACTAATGGTGCTGTAGTCAATTTTGCAAACAGTCTACAAGCAGGGATTTCGTGTGTTTAACATGATTAAACATAGGCTTTGCTCTTGTGGTGTAAACGTGCACGAAATACAAGCCCTAGCATGTGCAGCTATAACACTGCATCCATTTCAACAGGGCAGGCACAGCTTGGGCAAAGGCATAGAGCAGGGAAATGCACTTGCAAATTTTCAAAAGGGCCTATTATTTGAAAAGTACTTGAGATATGATTCCAGTCACTTCTGTCACTATTCCCACACATGTACACAAGACCCCGAAATATTTGCTTCTGCAGATCCATCAATGTGCCGTCAGCCAGAAAAGTAAACGGTCCCACGGCTTATACCCCTGACAGACGGGCAAAAGTAAAGTCCTTTGTAGTGAACCCCTTTTTCTACTCTTGAGGACCCTCAGCAGAAAGTATTTGCGCCGATGATGACACACGGCAGCGCGTGAACTTCTTTAGGTGGTTCCTAAGACGAACGCAGCAAGAAAATGGTGCTGCTTGTTAATTATCTTTAGCGATTGTGGAACGTAAAAATGTCGTTTTTATTGCTGATGGCTTATAATTCTGATTGCTCATTTCACGCGCAATCCCTGCCACGACGAAGAAGCAAATGACACTGCTGGAATCCCACATGGCAGCGATGTAAGCGTTCGAGAGTGCAGTAAAAATAAACCTTCGTAGCCCGACAAATCTCCTTACGGCTAAAAGTTAGAGTTTATACGCAAGGCAAGAAAATACTTGACGGGTGTTGTAATTTTGTGAAAAGTTCTCTCCCATTTACGGGTTGTGTACGCTGTCGAAGAGAGTACGCCCTTTACGCTTGAAAAGTAGATCGCCGATCTACCTTTCTGCAAAGGAACTTTGCCGGGAAGGAGATACTCCTTTGTCGTGCGTCACTGGGCATGAACACCTTTCTGGTACGCGTCCCCTTACCTAGGGTACTTTAGCGTGCCCGTGTGTCAGGGGTATTAGGCATCCAGAGCTGCTCCATTGCCGCAGCATCGCTACTATCCTGCTCAGCGTGCTCAGGTTGAGAGTGCCCTGAGTGACGTTAAACTTTGCCCTCACATTCACTTCGCCTGCGTTGCGGGTCCTATTATGCTCTGGCCAGCCGGGTCACGGTCTGTTTACTTTTTTAGCCAATAGTATGTCCATGGGTGTACTTCTGTACACATGATATGCGCCTATCTTCTTACATCATGCGACACCAATATGCTGTAGTGCCTCTCTGCACATCAATGAAAAAGGATCAGTGTGTTCTGCTGGCACAAGGACCCAAGCTCCCACCTCGCCTATTGTGCAGCCAAACTGCCTGGCCCGTGCGATCATCTCCATTTGGAAGACGTAGCCTTTAGAAGTGCAGCTCTCCACAAGCTTTTGTAACACATCCTTCTTGTACAGCCTGTAAAGCAGGGAACAAAAACAGCAACTACATTGTGAGAATGACTGTCTAGGGAAACTTGAAACCACCAAAACACATCACATATCCATTTACTCACAGTCCAATGTCCTATACAATTAAACCGTGATGTAATCAAGTAGCATTGAAAGCATAAATTATTTTGTTGTATTCGACATTCATGGAACAGATGATATGAAAATCAGTTCTAACAAATTATCAACATTGCTAATGCATAGGTCCAAGATGCAAAAATAAGTTATTCTAGGCTTCAAACTCACTATAATGAGGTAATCCATACCTGTTTCCGAGTGGCATTTCGAGGTTAATCAATTGGAATACGAGAATGTCAAATTGCAACCTAGACAAAACAGGCCTGCATTCATATTTATTTGAAAGAGAATGTGATCTCCATCTCGTGGCTTTTCTTACCACTGCACAGTATGATGTTCTCCGCAGTTTCATTGCGTGATTGATTGATTTCTGGGGTTTAAGGTCCCAAAACCAGCTCTTATTACGAGAGACGCCATAGTGAAGGGCTCTGGAAATTTCGACCACCTGGAGTTCTTTAACGTGCGCTGACATCACATAGCACACGGGCCTCAACATTTCGCCTCCATCAAAATACAGCCGCCACGGCCGGGATTCGATCCGGCGACAGTTTCTTTGCGTGAGAAAGGCCATTTCTACTTCAACAGTTCTGGCCATGGTTGAGAATTTCTTTATTATAGTTGATATCACAGTGACTCTTGCATTCTTGGTTTCATTACAGAAGGAACGAGTGTTACTGAAATCAACTGTGACCACGCAGAGTTCAAATTTAGTTTTCTATAACCAATAATTTGCATTGCCAGTGTTCATTACAGTCGAGCCAACATATAAAACAGCCACAATGAAAACGACCTTTCGCTTAAAGCAAATGATACCCACAACACCATCAAAATATGCATTAATAACAAAGTTCAATCGTATATGATTTCACGCCTCTGGCAGCTGCATTGTCACAGCATTAATTTGCGAATGAGGGCACTGTGAAGCCATTCTGGGGAGTCTGCGAAACCCAGTTGCAGAAATCAAAATATGATTTTTTTAAGGCAAATATGCAGGATTTTCCACTCACTCCCAGCTCCAGGATCCGCTCTGTGGCAGCCTTCAACACGATTGCCTCGTTTGGTCTTGGTCGTCACAAGGGTAGCCACCTGTCCAGTTTCTGACCTGCTGTCACCGGCAGGCTCTTTTGGCCATCGTATCGCGATACATATTTTTGAACATTCCTTCGAGCATATGATGTCACCATTCTGGTGGATTCAGAGTCAAATAACCCAATCTTCATGCGTGAACCACATGTATTTACCTTTAGAAGCAGCACATCCTCAGTCACCAACATCCTCAGTCACCCCTAGTACAAACGTTCAATTCATTGGTAGGTTTAACACAAAAGTGTTTTATGCCAGGGTCCACCACGACCCCATACGTCACTACTGTACAGAAGTGATGCCATAAAATAAACACGTGAGAACAATAAAGAACACTGAGAAAAACTTCTGTTGATGCACTGGGCAGGGTGTCGGAACGAAATGTTTTTCGTTCCGGTTTTCGTTTCGTTCCGCAGAAAAATGTTCCGTTCCGTTTTCGTTCAGAACGAAAAATAAACGTTCCGTAACGGTTCATAACGTTATTTTTTTCAATAATAAGAACGAACAAGATACTTAATATTAAAAGTACCTTTTAAAAACAGCAAAAGATACTGAACTAATACATAAAAATGCGATAATAATTGTTAGGGTTTTTACGTCCCAAAGCCACGGTGTGACTATGAGGGAAGTCGCAAAAAGTTTCGAAGCAAGGACACAACAAAAGCTTGGTATTCATTTTTCCTCAAGTTTGAATGCCGAATTTTCATCGAGGGGGTCACACGATTTCAGAAGCAGCAGGTCATCAAGTGTACTCGCCGATAAGTGAGACCGCTGCTCTGACCAAAACGAACTTGAGTGCCGAAAATGCCCTCTCAACGCTGACTTGTGTGGCTGGCACACCAAGGGCCACTTGCGCTAACATGTACAGCTCCGGTTGCCGCTCTTTGCGCTCGTCTCAAAATTTCAACACATAAGCGACGACAACGCCCTCTCCACGACGGCCTGTGTGAGAGGCACGTGAAACTCCGCTTGAATTTAATACAAACAGCTATGGTTGCCACTTTCTTGGTTTCCTGGATTATTTCAACGCATCTTTCCTTTGAAATACCTGCCCGAGATGCGTGCTGACGTTGAACCCTGAGTTATGCATCATTGCTCACGTTGCATGACCTCGGTTGTTCCGGATCGTAAAGTCTTCCCGTGAACCGAAAAACGATAAAAAATATTTCGTTTTTGCTCCGGAACGAAATAATAAATAACGTTCCGGTTACGTTTTCGTTCCGGTCAAAAATATCGTTTTTTTCGTTTTTCGTTTTTGTTTTTCGTTCCGTTCCGACACTCTGGCACTGGGAATCGAGCTCACAGCCACCTGCGCCACGACAAAAGGTGCCCGGTGTGTTACCACTGTGCTAACGCCGCACATGCCTGGTGCTGTACGAACGCGCCTTTTTATCTCGTCCGGCTCAGCAGATGTGCATCCAGGTGCACATTGCCTAGAACAGTGCCGCAATCCAGGAGAGGCAAAGTGAACCACTGCAGCTCTATTTCATCTCTCCTGGATGGCGGCACCATTCCAGGCGCGTTCCAAAGCCTGCCTCTATAGTGCCTGGAATATACTGGGTATTACCCAGCATATCCCAGTAGTTCCAGCGCTAAGACACATGACGTCAAATATCCATATCTGCCAATCATGGGACCTTGAAAATTGGCAGATTCGATGCGAAAAAAGGAAAAGAAGCTCTCGCACATTTATATTTCTTGCCTCTGGGGTCACAGTAAAGTCATACACAGCTCTGAATGATTGCCAGTAACACTTTCAGAAATATTGGTGATCGAAATTGAAGCGCAAGAAAAATGTGCTATGACCTGCCTAAGCTATGACAGACACTTTCCACACTTGCCATGCTTCATCACATGACACTCTTGCACGGAGGCGAAGCTAACTTAGTTTCTGCTGCACTGTAATTATATTACAACTTTCTTGTCAAGGTAAAGATAAAATGCCGAACTGTAAATAACTGTAACTGATAAATGACCCTCACAAACGTGACGGCCTCGCCTTCCTTTAGATCAATGGGTAGAAGGAATGATCCCACGGCATAAGTTGGGGTTTCTAAAGGCCAGAACTTAAGACGTCGGTCATGTGTTTTCTTTTTGCTGTAGAGGTAGAGCTCATTATCGCTATTTATTGAAACATTTATGGCAGTGCACATACAATACGAAGGACTAGGAAATCGGGAGTCTCCCGGGAAAATTGGGAGAGTTGGCAGGTGTCCACAACATTTACAGTGTCTAATGATGCCGCCATAACTATTTATCGGAAAGAAAGACATACATTGTGTTCCAAGGAAGCCAGACTTAACAAAGGGAGTTCCAAAACAATTGTTGTAGCAACTTGGCAAAAATACGAACAAAGATTGGCATTACGATGACACGAGGCCAAAGTTCTGGCACGAGTTTCAAAACTGAAGCCTTGACATTCATTTGCACTTTTACTTTTGAACATAAAATGGCGATATTAACGACAACCGAGTTCTCGGTATACAAGTTATCATTCTAAACAACCTTGTCTTTTTCCTCTAGTGTCCCTTTAAGGAAGGAAAACACACACTGTTGCTTTCCAAAAGTAGGCTTAGCATATATCCATAATCCACAAGTGCACTACAGCATAACTGCATAGGAAGGAACAGGAGACACCATGGACAACCACTGAACTATATCAACAAAGAATTTTCTTATTGACAGCATATGAATAAACACTCAGAAAACAACCGAAAATACTTCTGAATGAACACCCACAGATGAGTACATACTGACTTGATGAATATGTGTTTATGTGATTTTAATAAAAATTCTCTATCGATAGTTTACCACCAGTCAGCCACATAGTATTTATCGTCACATGTAGGTTCGCACTGTAGTCTGAAACAATGTTGTTGTGTTTCAAAGGTCTCACCTAAAGCTTCCAGTAAGGTCAGATGCACCCGGCCTCAAAAGAAGCTGTGTAAGGAAGTTGGCAGCACGGCTAGGGAAGACGAAGTTGGAAGCAAAATGTTAAAAACTGGCAATAATATTTTAGTTACTATGTATGCCAAACACCGCATGACATAAATACACATCCTACGCATAACTTGACGACCAATGAGTGATGCCTCTTGAGAATTGTGACTGCACATTCAGTGAAAAAGAAAAAGAAAAAAGATGTGCCCGAGCTTTGAAACTTCATAAAGCATTACAATAACTGGCAGGAATGCTAGCAAGCGCAGCATATTTAGTAACTACACTTGCTAACAACTTTGTCAGTCATGTGGAGCCAAAATACTGATTTTCTAAAAAAAATTATGTTCTCGAAATCGAATTGTTTTCGACTGCTGGTTTATTAATGCATCTTTTGATCAAGTTTAGTCATTATCCGAGCAGCAGAAAGGAATAAAACAATTCTTTTTTCACAAGTGAGAGGGTTGAATTTGCCTGGTTCAAGCGTCTATGAATGCTCTATTAAACATGCCACCACACTGTGGACAAGACACTGAATACGAAGTGAACACCCACGTTAGAACACTTCCCTTTTGCATATTTGAGCCTCAGACTTTTCCTCAAGAGTACACTAAACTACTAATGAGACAGTAAAATAAAAGTGTGTCTTTAGCTTAGGCAATGATAAGTGGCAAGCATACCAAAACAGAGGCTAGCGGAAACATACCACATGAAAATATAATGCTGGTTTTGTGCCATTCAGAGTTGCACTAGCTTTAGTTGTGTTCAACACTGGTTATCTAACCATCTTTTATTTCTCCTGCAAGTTGATTGCAATCAGCGGTTGGTAGGTGGTGCGACCAGAAGAGGCCCACGACCATGCCCACCCTTTCTTTGATGTCGAAAGGGCAAAAAAAGAGGAAAGAGGAAAATATTTGAAGCAACTGACACAGAACAGCAACTTGACAATGTGTGCAATGTGTTCAGCTTGACACCTTGAATACAATTTCTTACCTGTAAAGTGAAATATCATGTTGTGAAACCTTTCAGCTCATTTTTCTCATTTCGCAATTTTTGAAGTAGCAAAGTTGTTAGGAAAAACTATAATTCCCGGATGGCTTTACCAAAATCTCTTTACAAGGTTGTTTTTAGGCTGATATTTTGTGAGGAACAGAATAAGATACCTTTTAGGTCCTTAAAAAATGTTCGAAACAGAAGATTATCACGTTTCTCAAGCTAACGGCAGTAAGAAAAATGACCATCATAAGAATGATGCCATTTTTATAAAGAATGACATAAAGTGTGCAAAACTGGCTTTATCCTGAACTACAAACATCCAGAGGTTGCCTAATAAAAAACAACTACTATACCTTCATTACTTGAAAAACTAGTATACATTCATTACTCTAAAATGACAGTTTTCCTAAGCTGGCACACTTGATTGCACGGTGCAACAGTTGTAAGTCGGTTTCTGTTTGCGCTAGGACGCTGAAATTTAGAACACATTCTAAGAACAAACGAATAAATCATCCTTGAAATTTTTATCAAAATTGGTGCAGCAGTTCAAAAGTCTACCCCTTCAGCCCCGCTTCAATCCTTCAGCAAGAATGGCAGAAAAGTAGCATCAAAACAGCTTCGCAGAAGAGCTATAGAAAGAAGGTATTTAAAAGTGAAAGAATTTTTGAACAGAATACTTCTCAGATTGAAAGTTCAATTCACCTTATGAGTTTCCTCTTGAAGTCCCAGCCATAGACTCCACCATCTCCAATGTACCTTGTGCCCGAGACCACATCATAGTTGCCTTCTTTCTGTTTTCTTCAATGAAGGTGAAAAACAAAAACAAGAACTGTACAGGCATAGGGGCAAACCTCAGTATCAAAGTGCAGTGACATAGGTAATCTCTTAAAATGGTGTATCTAAAAGTGCATGGTGAATGTTCATCACCTGTATGTAGTAATTCCACATCCCCTTCCCTTTTAGGAACTTACTTATTGCCCGGCTGCACCCAGGTTAACGGCGCAAGCTTTATCAACCCAGAAATAGACCAAGAATTGCATTAAAGATTCAAAATGACCATTTACCAACACACCGGGGTGTTTCAGCAGCTACTAGACCCAAACTGGTGAGCACAACATCACACGTTGCATTCCCAGCCATTGTGGCCACACTCTGGTGGGTCAAAAATGTGAAAACATTCGACCTACCAACATGTGAAAACAGACCACTGGCAAAATATTTTTCTACTACACAATCTCTCATAGTTCCAGCATTACTGAGGAGCACGTTATTCCGAAACTAACCAACATATGGCATCCTCTCTCGCCTTTTGCCATACTGTTACCAATGGCATGCATGATGTTACATTCAGCATTAAAAGCATTATTTTAAATCCACTTCGTGGTTTACTGCTGTAGATTAGGAGTTACAGAATAGCCTTCAATTAAAAACATGTGACTTATTATGAGGGATGCTTTGAACTATAGCACCACTGAGGCTACCATAGCGGCGATGCTAGCTCCTATCCTGCTCACCAAACTTCACGCTGGCAATGTAGATATATGATCTCTGACATAGCAAAACTACACCCCACTGACTGCATTACCAGCTTTTTTCAGTGGCTGTGCTTGCCTTTAACGGTGCAATCATTTCTTTGGAGCATGTTGTCATGTTTCATACACTCCGTAATTTCCACCTGCTTCCATATGCTAATTGGTGTACTGCCATCAAAGTTCATACTTTTGCTAATTTTCACACCTGCAGGCTTTCCCAACCCTCTCATTTGTTTTTCTTCACACGTCTACAAAATGGGTTCATTATACAAATTCACGAATGCAACACACAATCGTTCAAAAGTGTCATTTGAAAAAAAAGAGAAAAAGGAAAAGCTTTTGCTCTTTGTTATGCAAAGATATTAAGTTATATTCGTGAACATAAAAGGGGATACCTGTCTTACATTTACAATTACCTTTGGTTTTTCTTGCTATAATGCTGCATCATTTACTCTATTTCTGCAATGTATATAAGGGTACATTTGAATTTCATTTACATGGGCAACTTAACAAGAACATGTGATACGACAAATAATAGTGGTCCTTCAAATTCACCTCCAATGATACACTACTGTCTGAAAGATTACATATCTTAAAAAGGGCATGCAGAAAAAAGAGAGCCTTACTCGATAAACTTCGGTATAAACTTTGGCTGCAAAAAAATAAAGCATGAAAAGAATTAGTTAGCAAGAACAGCACAAGTCTTTTTTTATTAGGTTTCTATTTAGGTTTTTTATTAGGTTATTAGGCATACCGGGTTGCAATATTTTTATTAAGTTTTGTTATCTTTACAATGTTATTAACTAGGACCTGATAAAACTGCGTCAAAGAGGCATGATGAAAAATGAGTCACTAAATTTTTTGTTCGTCCCCACAGTTCACGCGCACCTGCCTACCAGAGCAAATGAGAAACAGTGTGATCAAAGCCATAAAGTAACATAAAATTTGGTGAAAAATAATGAAAAGTGTTTTAGAGTTCTGTAAAGAAGTTGCAAACGCACAATCTGCTATAAGGTTGCAAAAGAATAATTTGTCACTTGGAAACTTTTCACCATGCGGTATTTACATAACGGGAGCCAACACTATGACAGTGGTTCCATCAATAATTGAATGATGCTACTGTGGCAAAGTCTAATTATACTAGAGGGTCCAAGAAACAAGACTTAGTGACTGCAAACATATTCCAGGAGTTTCATCTACATTGAACACATGTACCATATTGTGTATTTATTAGGGTTAACATAACAGTTATAAACAGACTTTAATAAAGGCACTTTATCATAAAATAGTAATGTTGACAGGTATGTTAGTGCATCAACTCGGCTAAAGGTTATCACCACCTGTGCCATCACCAATAATAAACAAATTTCATAAATGAGGAGCTTGAGCGCTGCCACAGAGCTTACGGAGAGTGCTACAATTTTACAGAACTGCACGATTTCATACAGTGCACAATTTTGCCACAAAACCTTCTTTTCCTATGGCACCCTCGCGCATTTTTTTTTTTTAATGGTAGAACCCCAGCATACACTCAGTCTTACTGTTAAAGCATCATAAAATGGAACAGCAAAGCATTTTCCAGTAAAAGAAACATCATGCCACTTACGTGATGAGAGAGGTCGGCATCCAGAATGATGACAAAATTGCCCGTGGCGCTTTTCAGGCCGTGAATGTATGCAGTCCCAAGACCAAGCTTTTTCTCTCTTGGCCTGAGGAGCTTGAAAAAAAAAAAATGACGCGCCAATAACATGGTTAGTTGCATTCCCTATAACTACACTTCACAAGAACCAACATGCTTAGGTTCAATAATTACACAAATAAGCTCAAGCACTTATGAGGTCTTCATATTGCACCACTCGGTTGCACCAATATTTGCTTTCTTCTGCCAACTACCCTGCTTCAATTTACCTAGGGTCTACACTATGTAATACATAAGTGCCGTAACCCCATTGATATCTCAGTCAATACGAGTTCATCTTCCTTCTCTAATTATGCAGCAACAGCGGTCGAGCCGAAAACAACCATGGTTTTACAATCCAGTCATAGACTGAACACGACATAGCTCCCACATTCGGAATGTGGCTCAACGCCATGACCGGACTTGAGCATCTGAGTGTTCCTTTCTTTGGACTTGACCAAGTCGAATACCAGCTTCTAGCTAAAGAGCATTTCATAACACCACCTAGTTTGACACTCATGGCATTAAGTATAGCACAAGAACTTAATAGTAAAATGTACAATTTCTAACACTAACAAAAATATTTTGATGTGTTATGCTTGATACAAGTACAAAATATCAACATATGACTGGATCGGCCAAATTTTATTATAAACTAGTTCTTAAGTATATGGAAGGTGACTAAAGTTTTGGAAATAGTTTACCACCCATTTCAAAAGTTCTGGCCAACTTTCTCCGCACTGAGTGCATGCTAATAATCATTGTGTGACAGCAAATATAACTTAGAACAGCTCGCATGAACTTTGGATAGCTGTGGGGATAACACAGCTGGCAAGTGCTTGTTAGCAATAGTCTCCCTCAATTAAAGTTGCAAGCAAGTAGTAATTCCTGGTATATATTTGTATACTATTATGTCAAAGTGGAAAATAAAATATTGATTACCATAGTAACACCAGACTATCTGCACGGCAATATCCCTTTCAAACAATGCATATGTTCAACTGCCTCTTAGTGTGTGCACGGGAAGTTTTCTTTGTGAGTCAATCTTGTAAAGCTCTTTCTCTTACTCAGCTCTTCTGCCATTTTTCAGGGCGCATGTTTGATTCACGTAATTAATTTCCCCAAAGCAACTCTGGACCATAAGTTAACCTCACTGTGGGGAAACATAGACTAACTTTCGATTATCTGGAATTCCGTAGCATGCACCCAAATTTTGACGTAAAATTAGTCTTGCATTCTCTGGTCACCAAAATGCAGTGGTCATGGCCAGAAATAAAGCGCCTGGCTTGACTTTTTGCAGGAGGATGCCATAGGCATTTATTAATGTGTGCCAGTCAGCCAACAAAGTTTATTGACACACTGTGTGAGTGCACCTCAAAACATGTGTCTCATCTGCAGTCTGCTGCCAAATGGAAAAGGAAAGTTTCATTTCGAATTTATGACAGTTTTTACAGGTGCAATAGGTGGCACATTTTTACATATTTGCCTTTCGGGCCATGTTTCTGAGTTGTCAACAAAGTCAACCTTCATAGGCAGAGCTAAAACAACAGCTATGAGCTGCCAGTTTTGAAGTAAGCTCTGAGAAAGCCAGATCTTCACACCAATCACAGTGATGTAACGTATACTATTCCCCTCTACAAGTCAAGGAAAATCTGGCTCTCTGCCTCAAAGGATCTCCCTCCCTTCTGCCAATAGCACCATTGTGCCAACTGACGTAGCAGACAACTGCTTTCACACTATGTACCACCCCGAGAATAATCAAAAGGAGTGTTCTTCCACGCTCCCAGTTTTCTAAAATGGCAGTCTCGAATGTTTGTTTGTTTATCTGTCATTACATCAACAAGTTGCCAACATCATGGTTGGGCATAGCAAAAGACTCGAACGTGTTGCCTTTCATTCAAAATATTTCGTCTTTGCTCAAACTAAGGGAACTTACTTGCCAGTGGGGACACACTCGGAGAAACCTGGCTAAGTGTTACTTGTAGGAGGCATTCTGCCGCAACGTTACATTGACGATGTATGCATACGATTCAAGGATTTTCAACATTTTGTAAACAACAGTTCAAGTTTAACGTATTTAAATAGACTTGTTAAACAAAACTCCATCATGATGATACCCTGTGTGCTTCAACAGATTGAGGAACTAGACTGGTCTTGTTAACAGTAATAAAAAAATGCACTAAATCTAAAAGATTATCACTGCGTGCCACCATGAAGCCCAAAGGTTTCACTATGCTGAGTTACATACCTCGAAGTCGGTTTTAAGTGCAGAAAGCTTATTAGTAACTATGTGAAATGTCTATAGTGGCTCTTTTAAATGCTTGAGCGAGGTTCAGTAGTCCAGCTAACAAATGTTAGCTGCCAGTTGTGATGTGATTGCATTATATGTCCTGTCAGATGAAAAACATGGTGCTATCCACAGCAGGCAATACAAAGGGTCACATGATCAAGTAATGACATCGCATCGTCATGTGGCATAAACATCTATACAGTCATTGCATCCAGATATGCAGCAGCACTTCTTCATTCAATGCAGGCAGGAAGATTCAAATTGCCTGTCTAACATTATACAACTTAACATATTTTTTTTTATTGTACAAGTGCACTCCTTAGGGCCATGATGAAAAGTGAACGAGTTGTCCTAACATTTCTAAATGGGAAAGAGAAAATTAGTTTAGGTTATGTGAGGCTAACTTTTTCAGCGGAAATGTAAGGACATCTTGCACTGTGTTTGACACTGTCTGTCGTGGGCATTTCAGATCATGGCTGGAATAAAGAATGTAACACTCACAATTTTGTCACTTCCATATATCTTCTGGAGCTGTTGAGCTGCTTCGAGTGTGTTGTCTGGGCTTCCATCATCAATCACAATGATCTCAAAGTCATAGCCACTGCAAACATAGAAAAAGAGGGAGGATCAGTGTGTATGAGTGGTTTCACAAAGCATAAGGAATCTTAAAAAAGCAACTGCAACGTGGCCATGGTTTCTGCAAAGAGGCATATGTAAGGGGAAATACACTTTAATTATGGGTCTATCATTCTTCTTTTGAAATCATTTCGTTCAGCAATTGTATGCCTTTACTTGGCACACACACACACACACACGCACGCACACTTCTCACCTGCCACGTGTGAAAAAAAGGTCATTGCATGCTATATGTCAGGAAACATAACAGCATTGTCACCTTTTTTCCAAAACTATGGCAACAACAAAAGAAAATTTAAAATATCGGTAGACTCTCTAGCTATGACATTTGCTGTGATATTCGCATAACCCCTTTAGGTGTGAATTGTGATGGAGCTTGTATAAATGCATCAAATCTTCACACAAATACTGCACATTGTATTTCAAGAAAGAAAACGCGGTTATATGTTGAAATGTTCGTTACACAGTAACTATTCATAATTCAGTACAAATTCATTCTGAAGACTGTAGTCTTTTATTTGCACCATAAAACAAACCAGAAGCCAGGCTTGCAGCGCGGGCGCAGTTTGTTATTGGCTGCGTTCACTAAGAGCCAGCGATAATTATACTTTCGACGTCACTTTAGGAACGCACCACGTCGGCCCACTTGACAAGTGCGGTATCGCCTTCAAAAAACTGTCTGCAAGAATACATCTCGCATTGTAGCAAACTGACCGCAGACTGAATACGTCGAGAGTTCGATTCACCCAAAGCTCAGTGTTTAGTGCACTTTCGTGGCCGCTTGTGCGCTGAACTGCCGAAAACAACTTGGGTACACTACTGTGTACACTGCCGACGAAGGGAATAATATAACGTGACTACTTTCGCTTCGCAGAAGCCCACAACAGCATAACTAAAGCATTCAGAAACAGACACAGCAATGAACAGCTTATATTATGCACACTCCTAACAAAAGTAAAATCTCGAACACACCCAAAAAGTAATCGGCAAGACAAATTCAGCTTGCCACACGTTCCAGAAAGCTTACTGAAACCGCTAACCGAAACGTCCGAGCCTGAGGTGCGCCACAGTACTCACTTTAAGTGAGTGAAGCTCATTTCACACACATCACAATTTATAGTCACTACATCACAACGGGCAGGCACAGCCCATAGCCTGAGAACAAAACGTCACGACCAAAACGCATTGCCACGCGAACGGCAGTAGATGGTGCGGACGTGTCAAAAGAAAAAGTGGACAGCCCACCTCTGTGACATGTAGTGGTCGATAAGCCAAACCACGATGGGCAAGTTTTCTCTCTCGTTGTACGTGGGCAGTAAAATGCTGTACTTGTCCGCGCCCATTTTGGCGCTTGGAACGTGACACGAAAACGGGCCAACTTGGTCAAAACACACACGTTTCAAGCAGCGGCGCTAGACAGCTAGCGTCAGCTTTCCACCATCATACGGATATGGCTGGCTGCGGATTCTCCATTGTCGGATTGCTACGAGTGCAATCTGATTCTGAAACTACCAATAACTCTGCGTGTCACAAACCGCGACTTACTATCACAACCGAGGAGCTTTAAAATCCTGGTCTAAAAAGTAAATAACAACTGTCTGCGTGTGTTCACCGTTTCTAAGTGCCTGCCTTACCACCGTGACAGCCGTGAGTCGTGACCATAAGTAGCCACTAAAGGACTTTAGTAGCCACCATATAAACAATCCGTAGCTGCTTTGGCGCTTCTTGCAAAAGTGGTAAAAGCGGTGTGGTAGTTCAGTGTTTAGTTTAATTTAGTGCCATGTAATGCAATTCACACAGGGGTTCTTTCGTAAATTTGTTTGGCAGGAACAAACAAAAAACGGTGCTGCATTGGCGAGCGCGGCGGCCCAGCGTGCTTGACGCCGCGATATGACGGACTCGATGGACTGCTACCAATCGGCGGAGGCCGAAGCCGATGTTGTGAAGCAGCATTTACGTGGATTACGGAAGCGGGGAAACCTGTGGATCGGCCACGTGGAGTCTGCGGAGGCGTTCGAGGACATGCTGCACGACCTAGCTGATATAAACGTCGCCTTTTACACCACGTGTTCTGTTAAAAAGAACAGTATGCGGCTTTGGCAGAGTATCTCAGTTATCCAGTGTTTTGAATCGGTGCGCTACAGGAGCAGGAATGTAGCCGGGATTTTATCTGTGGGAGTGTCGGACCCACCGACAGGATATGCGCGCGTGTGCGCATCACTCACGCGCATGGCAAATGTGCGGGTGGGGAGGGTTGGGGGTCCTGAGGCCATCCAGCTACGCGTGTGCTTCATTGCAATGCATCGTGGTGCCAGGTTGGGTAGCGGCTACCCAAGCTGGCTACTAGCGACAAAACACCGGCCCTTCGCATAGGGAAGGGGGAGGGGGATTGATCAAAAAGTTAAGTTTGTTTAAGAAAACCGAAATCAACATACCGCATATGTATACAACACAATGCTGAGCTAACTTGCTAGCTAGCATAAAAATACCAGAGAACGGAATAATGTATGTACTAAATGCGACTGAGGTTTCTGTTGTTGCTCTGAATCAATGTGCTGCCTTGAAACAACTGCACATGCTTTATACATGACAAGCTCTTCTTTGCATCTGAATCTACTTGACCAGGGACATCACGTTCACAGTGAACATTTGCAATGGCCAAACAACTGGCTAATAATGGTTGGTCTTAGGTCTGGAGCAGACAGCCCACTCACTATACGGGGCAGTGAAAAACTGGGCAGCCGTCAGCCCCACTTGGTACGCTAACAGTGTACCAGCCAGCATTGTATATACAAGTTCCGTGCGCCGTCACCATAGCGCCGCCTTGTGGCTGGTGGGAAATAATAAAAAAAAAGTGATTGTCGTAGTGACCACAGGTAACACAGCTGCACATCACTGCATGTTGTGGGAGTATTATGATGCGGTCTTATGCATCATTGGGAGGGCCTATAAGACGAGGGCCACCAACCTCCCTTGAAATTTTGATTTTTACCGAAAATAATTGCTAATATATAGGCACTTTCCTCAAATAGTCAAAACCTCCAGCAAGTGCCACCCCCCCCCCCCCCTCCTCACAATCAAAAAAGAAAAATAGACATTTAGCCTAGTTGCTGCAAGAATAAAAAAAAATCAAAAAGCAGTCATATCATAACAATGATGCTGTGGCAAGTAAAGTCGGGCCCCCAGTTCTCTCCGGAGCAAATAGCAAGAAAAACATGGGCTGTAGAGAATTTGTCGCTAGGCTAGTTGGTTCGTAGTCTTGAAGAAAACTGGCAAGCGGAGCTCAGGGACGAGCCGCAGAGGTACTCGCTGAACACAGGACAAGCTCCTGTACTGTATTCTGAAGCTACAAATTGAGGTGGTGGTTATACGATGAATGAAAATCTGTATTGTGCATTTTTCAGCGGTGACGACGTGTTGCAAAGTCATGTAGGCAAAAGTAACGAAATTTACTTATGCACATGCTTTTACCTGTTTCCCTATGAAAAATTTGTGCAGTAGTTAAAAAGATGGAGCATGCAAAAAAGTGTCGTGGCAGAACAAACAATGATGTGGCTTTCATTGTAAGAAAATGTCCTTGAATGAACATTTTAAGCGTTTGCATGTGTCTGCCTGTAGTATGCGATGTGGGGGGCATCTCGTTTCGCCAGCAAACGAATGCTTACAATCTCGCTACACCCCTCCCAAGCTAGAGCTGTGCACTTGTGGCCAACATAGCGAGAGCAAAGTAGCATTTTAGGTGAGAAATTATGTGCATGTAATAATTTCCCACAGCTCTATGCAGGAACGTTACATTAAATTAAAGTGGGCGATGGCTGTAGCTGTCCAATGCGGCTTCGCTGGCAGAAGCCCACAGAGTGTGGGCGCCATTGCACATAGTCTTGCCAGAATTGCACATCTTTGTGCCTTTGGCTACGCTGTGCGCCAGCACACAGCCAAGCTCAGGTTACCAGCAAGGTTCACTTGTGAACTCTCTGGAGTACGATGACACTATAACTGCACCAGGAAAAAACAGAATAACTGGCCCAGAATATTTTTTACTGCATGTAAGAACACATATGGAAATAGTTGTCATGATAACATTGGTGTTATCTTTCTTTGATTAGAGAAGATTAATATTTGTGCAGCTCAGGCTCATAGCAAATGACTGTGGCAAAGGATGTAGAGGACATTGTTTAGCAGTAAAATTACTGTTTTTCATCAAATGGCAGTACATGAAGGGCAGGATTTGCAGGAACACCTCATTGTCATAAATAAAAAGATAAAAGGACGAGCCAAAGTACCTTTGTAGAATTGTCCCTATGAAAAATGACTTCCAGATAATGTGGCTACTGGAGTAGTACTTGTAATGTTGCAGGCAATACCCTTGCACAGTGACAAGCGATGCAGTGCTGCCTTTTAAACTGTAACAAACAATATCACTGGCCTAAAGGGACCCTTTCCGCTTAATTGGGCATCATATCTGCACTGCTGATGTGTCTAGGTATCGTATAATAACGCTTAGCGACAGAGAACACAGAACGGTTAGGGCCTTCTTTACTCACTGAGCCAAGAGTAAGCTGATACGAATGACGCATATGAGTTCAGTGGTGAAGGTCATAAAGCATGCCAAATATGCAGACAAAAGGAACACATACAACAGGATCAGTGCCAGTTTTGTTGTATGTGTTCCTTTCATCACCACCGTATGCTTGTTTCCTGAACTTTGTCACTATTACTTAAGTCGCCTAAATCAAGGTCTTGGGCTCAGTGGCTTCACTACTCTTTGTGGCTGTTATAATAGAACTTGTTAAGGTCTGTTGCAGTTCTGGCTGGTGTAATTCAATAGGATAGTGCGTTGTTGGTGTACCATGATATCGGACGACATCCCGTATTCACTATCATTGTACCTTTTGTGTTACAGTGGGTAGGAGTTGGGCTTGCAGCTTGAAAGTAGCTGCGGCTTCATTTTAAAAAGATAATCGCGTTGGTGGCAGTGGCATCATTTATGCTCCTGTATGGCAGTTGTGACACTGGCAAAACAGTACAGAGGCACATCATTAAGCAGCAAAGCCATGTTAGGAGACCACCCAGTGACAGGGGCTGACTACCATTGCCAAAAATAATATTTGTAGTGGACCATTGTGATGCCTTCCATCACATATGGGACCCTACCAACTGCATCACCATTCACAAGGATGCCTTGACAACGCCGTATTCATACTGGTCTCTCCTTCAACGTATGACATGCTTGGTTACTGTTATTTTGCTGTGCACCCTAGCTCACCCCCTCCCTCAACACCCCCCTAGCACCCCCACCCCCCCCCTAGTTGGATTTTCACACCCCCGCAAAAATTTTCCAGATAACCAATGACTTGGTACCCACACCCCGTGCGTTCTGGTTACACCATGGGCAACATCCCCTCCACCCCCCATCCCCAGAATCGAAATTCTGTATCGTAGAGTTTCATACCATTAACTAGAGGGCCATCTGGCGCTGCGATCTATCAACAACCTTGGGAATTATGGGATGTACAGGCTTCGGATTGGTTCGCATTGGTTTGCGAACTATGCACGCGCCATTTACTTCTGCAGTTTTGATTTTGTTTCCCGCGTACCTTGCACCGAGGTTGTTCGAGGCGTGCAACGCTCTCAGGAGAAACAAAAGCTAGAAAGATAAACAGCCTCGACTACAGCCGAAGCTAGCGCAACACACAATGGCGAAAAACCAGCATCGCATTGCCACATGACATGATTCCGCCAGCCTGTTTCGTTATGCTCGCCACTCAGTATTTTTTCATTAGTGGTCTGGTGCACTCTCAATAGAAAGCCTGCGCAAAAAGCGAGCTTGCGAATGTGGGCATTCAAGCCGCGTTCATGTACTTGCTTACCGTGGTGCGGCGATGTATTGGAAAGGGCGATCAGAGCATGGAGACGCTCGCGTAGGCAAATTCGATCTCATTCGTTTTCGTCGTCATTGTAAACATACACTTACTTGTGATATGAGGAGCTGCTGCATCCAAGCTGCAGCCTGCTGTTGCATAGTGGATGCGCGCAAATCACGACAAGCGGGTTGCGCGCTTCAGTCAGTAATCGGCAACGAAAAAAGGGTTTTCAGGAGGCCACAGGCATCCAGCTGCTGCCTAAGCCATTGAAACAGCCACCTGTATCGGTAATCTTCAGAAACCTTGATAAAAGACCAAATGTGCGCAGTTCTTGATAGCGTTTGCAAGAGACTATCGCGGTTCCCGAGTTCGGACGGAGCAGACGCCGAAGCAGACGATACGTTTAGTGTTTCTCTTGAAAGCTCAACACTCCTCACCAAATATGACATTGTTTGTATTTCCATCAATGCATGCTGCGTATTTTTCAGAGAGAAATGCACATGTTTGTTTACACTGATGTAAAAAACCTAATTAATTACTTTGTGGCACCACATCTAGAGCTCAATCATCAAACGATGCATACCCTGGTGGCAATATTTGGCTTTGCATTCTTTCAACTTCACAGTTATGCAAACATCGCGTATCAGAGTTGTTACATACTGGAGACAAAATCAAGTATTGATTGTAAATATTCTCTTTCATTTTTGTTTAAAGCTCAGTAAACAATCATTGCGAGTCTCAAGAACGAAGTCCAGCTGAAGCAGATCCGAAGCCTGTACTTTTCATAGTTCCCATGGGGGTTGAAGTGCCACTGAACGAGTTGCCATAGACACTAGCGCCAGATTTCTCTCTAGTGTGTAAGAAACTCTATGTTCTGTATAAACCCGTGAAAGAGTGTAAAGGAGAGGCTTATGTAATGCTGTCTGCTTACATCTCTGCTCCTTTAACAGAAGCGCATCTTTTTGCCTGTCGGCTTGGTGTTGCAATGCCTGTAATTTTCTCAAAAGATAAGATTAGGAAAGAAAATGATTGGCATGCGCTACACTTTTAAGCTTCTCCTTCCTTGTACTGGGCAGTCAGAATAATTGACTACATTAATTGATGAAATGGTGCCTATTTTAACATACGCAGGGAGGCCGCTGATGACCAGCCATCACAGGCACATTGATATAAATGAGGGAATTCCGTTCAAAGTTTTGCGAATCACAAGGAGAAGGTGCAAGTTTGGACGGATCCTGAAGAAAAAGCAGGACTCGGAAAATAGTCAGGTAAGTTAAGTGACATTACCTCTGTGACAACAGTTGGTATGCTCATATTTATTAAAATATGTAGAGGGTACATTGAAGAATAAGATTGTGAAATGGCTCAAAATCCAAACTCTACCTATTTAAATTGTATATTGAAGCAATGCGGCTCTTTAAACGACTTCTCGAGATTGCAAAAAATGGGAACTTACCACTTCCCCCTCAACATACGAAAAAACAGTGTGAAAACTGCTGCACTTAAATATTTAGCATAAAATGTCTATGATCTTGGCTTGCTTCCTGCATGCCATCCAGTCCATCAAGGCGAGCACATGTCTTCACAAGTGCTGTACAACATACCAAAGCAATGCAAATGATACCACTGTTTTGCTACCCGCGTCGCGTATAGTAATTGAAATCCGTTACAACACTACTGAAAGATTACTAATATTTGTTAGGAAGAATGCACCTGCAGGGCTTTGGTGCGGTGTAGCATTCAATATATTGAATGCCTCAGTGTAGAGTTGCTTGATATACATGTGCACCAAACCTATACTCTTGCATGGGATCTTCAAGGGGACGTTACAGCTGTTCTATATCGTCAATAATTTGTTATAGTATCTGGGCTTGATATATATTCATGTTCGACTGTAATAAACTCTGCTGCTCATTCTACATCTAATTTGACACTTGCAGATTGCGTGGTGGGAAAAGCGCTTAATTTAAGGTGTAGGCCTCTTGCAGTTTTGCATTGATAGGGCAGAAATCAGTTCCACTGGGAACTCATTCCTGCCTTATTAGCTGAGGTTGGAACTGTCATGCTTGTTAGTACAAGCCACTGAAAGGACCTGCCCTAGCACAGCCTCAGCCTAACACTTTGTTGACTCATGAGCAGAACACAATAGCAGATAAACATATATACACCGCTTCCAAACAGGGTTTCTTTAACGCTTTCACTGCCAGTCCTGAGTACGCTCGTTTTGCCTCTCTAAACCCCTCCCTGCCTCTTGCGAGACAACCCATGTAAATAAAAGTAATGTGGGCGTACCCTAAGGGTAACAGAGTGGATTCCTAGAGAAGGCAATCGTGGCAGGGAGTGGTAGAAGAAAGTTAGGTGGGCAGATGAGATGAGGAAGTTTTCGGGGATAAATTGGGCCCAGTTAGCACAGGACAGGGATAATTGGAGATCCATGGGAGAGGCCTTTGCCCTGCAGTGGGCGTAAACAGGCTGATGACGATGATGACCCTGCCATTTATGGAAAGGACACATAAAGATAATTTGCAGTAAAGTTTCGGACAATAGTTAGAGTGCATGCTTCAGCAACATATGTATATATATATCTATATATATATATTCATGAGCTAGGAAACAGCACTATCAATTCTTTCTGAAACATTTGGTTTCCTAATTAGTGGCCAATTGCATTGTTAATTAAGTAATCATTTGCTTTTTAGTAATCAGTGAAACATTTTATTTCATGAGATAACCCTGCATAAACATGCCTGCATGGCCTGCACAATATCCTTGTGCATAGCGAGCACAAAATGTCCCCACAACATGAAAAAGACTAGACCCAGCCGGTTATGGATCATTGCCAAAAAAAGCCAGCAGCAAAAGGCCGTGGGCTGTGCACTCTCCGCCTACCTGCTTAGGACCTGCTCACTAACATCTTTACACCAGGTGGCACCGTACATTGTAAGCTATCCTGTTCAATGGCGGTGCACATGTTTGTTGTGTTCTGTTAAACGGAAGTGTTTGGCAGAGGCTGTGCCACTGCAGATTCTTCGTGTGGCTTGTATCAAGCACAACACTAGCCAGAAGCGTTACTGATCTCTACAATTCCTTTTTTTTTTTTCATTTTCTACCATGAAAGTTGAGTTCCCAGCATTTGTCCAGAGAGCTTTGAATTATCTGAAGCTGTCAAAATGGGTTGTTGGGTGTTTGCATTGTTCTGAAATAGGTGCTGTTACTGAACGCTTGCTCTCAGGTGAAACAATCCCCTCGGTGCATCTAACCAGTGCACAGAACAGAGCATCAATGGCCGCTCCTTTTATGTTTTTGAAGAAATTATATACAGTAAAACCTCATTATAACGAAGTTGAAGGGGGAGTGGTAATTACTTCGTTATAACCATTAGTTTGTTATAACCAATATCAATTTCATCTATGGGAATTTCAAGGGGAATTGCGATTGCTTCGTTATATCCGATAATTCGTTATATCTGGGTTCGTTATAACGAGGTTCTACTGTAGTATGTTGCTATACCCATGTGCTTGGTGCTGCTTAGTTTTTTTCTTCGGTCAGAGCCATCAGATCAGCCATCTTCAGCAGGTTGGTACAGCTTGATATATCGTTGGCATCAGTGACAAAAGGTTGATTGATTGTTGCCGAATGGTTTGGGAGGGATCTTACTACTGCTTCGTCTACAAACACCTCCCACGTGAATTTTAAGGTAATGTGAATAAATTTTATTGGATAAGTGTTGTGCAGAGGACGATGGTATATCCAAACCATTAGAAGGAGAATAGTAGAGCTGAGAGATGGCTACAAAGCGTCAGGACTCTGCATAGGCAGATTCAGCGTTATCTTTTTCTTATTCGATTGGCGCAAGAAGATGCTTATTTATCATTGCAAACTATGCGGTCGCAAGTTTCGAGAACCTGTACATCTTGAATTGATTGCTGCTGGCATTAGAACATGTCACCAACAGATGTTGCGTTTGCACACAACTTCCAGCACTCCTTTGACAGTGAGGTTCGGTTTCATGAGGAAAAAATAATGGATTTCCCTTTGCTGGAGGGCTTCAGAGTATCACTTTGTCTTTGCTTTAAGAAGTTATATGGCATTGTTGTCTCTGTAGACACAAACTCATCATTGAAAGTCGCATCAAAATGCTGCTAATCAGCAAGTTAATTAGGTGTTCTGGAAAATTGAACGTTTCTGAAGATTACAGACGTCTGCCACATCTCACAGGGTTTTCGTTAGGAAAATTAGTATTTTTCTCGAAAAGGCCATCTTCGGGAAATTTTGAAAGTGTTTGCTGGACCACCCGGGTATGTAGCAAACAACACACAGTCTTTGACACTGCTTATAATTAGTGCTGACATGTAAAACGTTCCTGTGCATGTCATAGCAAGTGATTTTCGAAGTTGGTTCGAAGTTGGCGACGACATTTCAAACAAATTATGCTGAATTGCTGTGTCAGGCTCATTATGAAATGCGTATGTACTTGGTTGCGGTGCGTGAAAACCATTTCGTGGAAAGGGACGGAATGAAGAAAGAGGAGAGTGTCCGTTTTCACGAAATGGCTTTTGCGCCACAACCCAGCTATGCATATGATGTATAAGCACCAACCTGCCCAAGAAGAAATACTTTGGAATATCGCCATTGCAGTACATTGTAGTTCCAGAAAGCTATGACTGTCCTATATATAATACCATGATTTTCATTCCCCCCTTTTACTTGCCATCTGGTATGAAGCATCGTCATGCTTTTGCAGGTGACAGGGGCAAAAGACGAGTCAGTGGCGGCTCAGCCAAAGAGGAACGGACAGGACACAGAAAACGTCTGTACCGCCATGTAAGCATACTGTTCGCAATGGCGGTGGCAATGTTTGTTGTGTTCTGTTCAACGGAAGTGTTTGGCAGAGGCTGTGCCACTGCAGATTCTTCGTGTGGCTTGTATCAAGCACAACACTAGCCAGAAGCGTTACTGATCTCTACAATTCCTTTTTTTTTTTTCATTTTCTACCATGAAAGTTGAGTTCCCAGCATTGTCCAGAGAGCTTGAATTATCTGAAGCTGTCAAAATGGGTTGTTGGGTGTTTGCATTGTTCTGAAATAGGTTGCTGTTACTGAACGCTGCTCTCAGGGGAAACCATGCCCTTGGTGCAATCTAACCAGTGCAGAGAACGGACCATCAATGGCCGCTCCTTTTATGTTTTTGAAGAAATTATATACAGTAAAACCTCATTATAACGAAGTTGAAGGGGGAGTGGTAATTACTTCGTTATAACCATTAGTTTGTTATAACCAATATCAATTTCATCTATGGGAATTTCAAGGGGAATTGCGATTGCTTCGTTATATCCGATAATTCGTTATATCTGGGTTCGTTATAACGAGGTTCTACTGTAGTATGTTGCTATACCCATGTGCTTGGTGCTGCTTAGTTTTTTTCTTCGGTCAGAGCCATCAGATCAGCCATCTTCAGCAGGTTGGTACAGCTTGATATATCGTTGGCATCAGTGACAAAAGGTTGATTGATTGTTGCCGAATGGTTTGGGAGGGATCTTACTACTGCTTCGTCTACAAACACCTCCCACGTGAATTTTAAGGTAATGTGAATAAATTTTATTGGATAAGTGTTGTGCAGAGGACGATGGTATATCCAAACCATTAGAAGGAGAATAGTAGAGCTGAGAGATGGCTACAAAGCGTCAGGACTCTGCATAGGCAGATTCAGCGTTATCTTTTTCTTATTCGATTGGCGCAAGAAGATGCTTATTTATCATTGCAAACTATGCGGTCGCAAGTTTCGAGAACCCGTACATCTTGAATTGATTGCTGCTGGCATTAGAACATGTCACCAACAGATGTTGCGTTTGCACACAACTTCCAGCACTCCTTTGACAGTGAGGTTCGGTTTCATGAGGAAAAAATAATGGATTTCCCTTTGCTGGAGAGCTTCAGAGTATCACTTTGTCTTTGCTTTAAGAAGTTATATGGCATTGTTGTCTCTGTAGATACAAACTCATCATTGAAAGTCGCATCAAAATGCTGCTAATCAGCAAGTTAATTAGGTGTTCTGGAAAATTGAACGTTTCTGAAGATTACAGACGTCTGCCACATCTCACAGGGTTTCCGTTAGGAAAATTAGTATTTTTCTCGAAAAGGCCATCTTTGGGAAATTTTGAAAGTGTTTGCTGGACCACCTGGGTATGTAGCAAACAACACACAGTCTTTGACACTGCTTATAAATAGTGCTGACATGTAAAACGTTCCTGTGCACGTCATAGCAAGTGTTTTTCGAAGTTGGCGATGACATTTCAAACAAATTATGCTGAATTGCTGTGTCAGGCTCATTATGAAATGCGTATGTACTTGGTTGCGGCACGTGAAAGCCATTTCGTGGAAAGGGACGCAATAAAGAAACAGAGAGTGCTCGTTTTCACGAAATGGCTTTTGCGCCACAACCCAGCTATGCATATGATGTATAAGCACCAACCTGCCCAAGAAGAAATACTTTTGGAATATCGCCATTGCAGTACATTGTAGTTCCAGAAAGCTATGACTGTCCTATATATAATACCATGATTTTCATTCCCCCCTTTTACTTTGCCATCTGGTATGAAGCATCTCATGCTTTTGCAGGTGACAGGGGCAAAAGACGAGTCAGTGGCGGCTCATCCAAAGAGGAAACGGACAGACACAGAAAACGTCTGTACTGCCTGGATGCTTGTAAACCAAGTGGAGATGTATCCGCAGTACCGGGTAAACAAGTACTTGCCATGCTTACAGTTAGAGAGACTGAGAAGGCCACAATGTTCCTGGAGCTTAGTGAACCAAGTCCTTAAAAGAAAGTTCCCTGCTTGTTCACCTCCCACAACAATGAGAGACAGCCCATGGTTCTGCACTACTTTGGTGCTTGTGGCATTACAGATAGTTTGTTGTACCATATCGTGAACGTGAATATATGTGCAACAGAAATTTGTCCAGTAGGGTAAGGTAGTTAAGCCAGCACCAGCCAAAGTTTAAGGTTGTCCCAACCACTTGGGATATAACTTCAACATTTAAGCTCTTGTCTGCTCCAATGAACCTCAGCTGGAGGCTAGCACTTGTGCACGTGTCGTCTTTCTGTGTGGGATTTCGTTCACTCTATGTGCAAAAAAAAAGAAAACACCCTAGGTTGTGGATAATCAACACCAGCTAGTCCAAAGAAATGCATTGCTCTTGGTACATGTGTGTTCTCTCCCTTGAAATTTACTGAAGTGGTCAAAGGAACAGGGTCTTTTCCATTTTTCTGATGGCTACTCCTTTCAAGCACAGTGCAAAAGCCATGGCTGTATGTAGCGGGAAATGTTCCAAGCAGGTGATGTTGCCAAGAGTGTTTTGAACACACCACGACTTGAGGGGACTCCTTATCTGGTTTGTCTCTGTGTCAACCATGGAGGTACTGTTACAATTGATTAGCAAATGGTTGCACTTCTCAGAGTGCTCAGTTGAATTGTTATGCTGAACTTGCTGTTTTGATAGTTTCTGACATATAGAAGCTCTTGTTTTTTGAGCAATCTAAGAGGCAGGGCACTCAGAGCACGACATTTCTTACACTCTCCCCCCAATTTTTCTCCTTGGATTGACAGCCCTCCGGCCGTTTTAACGAATTAGAAAGCGCTTACACCAGTGTTACCTTGGTGCCTTGCTTCACAAGTACGCTCAAAAGCTGCTCATCAGTCCTTGGAACGTACAAGCTCCGTTTGATTCACCTGGGACGCACTGTGTTTATTCAGCAATCCACACGAGGTCATGAAGAGTTGAGAATTTGTGCAGTTCTGCAGTCAAACCTTGATATCGTGAATCCAGATAGAATGAGTTATCTGTTATGACGAATTAAATGAAAAAGAGTGTTGTCATAAAACAGCATTATGAATATACATTTATAACAAATTATGGGATACAGCAAGGTTATTTCCATGTCATACTGAATCTGTTAGAGTGAGATTCGACGTAGTTCAGTACTACAGGCGCACACAACATTCAACAAAAGTGGTGATCTACCGACATAGTGCACACCTTACGTTTCGTCCACTTAACCAAGTAAGTTTGACAGGTCGTGAACCCTTCAGAGACATGATACAGACACAGCAGGTGCGCACAAGGGGTTTTAAAGTGGCGCATGCCCTTGTGCCGTAGTTGTTTGTCCCGCTGCTGCTTTACACCCACATGTTTGCGCCACACCAGCACCATTCTCAGTAAAGGTGTGGAAAAATCACAAACTGTGGTGCTTGCGGCACCTCTTGTTTACTTTTGGATATGAATAGCATGGTTCCATGGATGCTGCTGCTGCACCACTGAAATTAATGGGTCCAGCACCTCGATCGTGAACTGGTTCCGGTGGTGCAGGTGAGTTTAATGAACCTGCAGAATAGTGACTTGATGAGATAATTCGTTCCATTTTTTTAGCTGGCGGAGCATAAGATGGGTGCGCAGTTTCAGTGTTGCCCCTTCTGAGACAGATCAGTGGTTTGCACAGTGCATTACACAAGAGGAAGCACATGTACACCCTTGTGTAACCGTTTGCCTAGGCTTGTTGGTCAAGGTACTGTTCCCTGTTGCTGTCCCTCGTCTACTTTTTAAGAGTGAACACCAGCAAAGGTTTTGTGGCCTGTGCTTTAAGTGTTGGCTAGAGTGTGTTGGCTTTCTGTGCAGAAAAAGGTTACAGGCCAGTCATGTTGACAAACAAAATGTCCATGTGGTAATGTGGCCTGTATCTTGCTTTCTTTCCGTACTGAACTTAATCTGGTCATGGAGTTAGGATTGGCGATGTAGTTGACCACTGCAGACTTCTTGATCTTGCAAAAGCAATTATTCACTTACTTTGGAAATACGTTTCACCTGCTATCGAAAGACTGCGGTGCAGTTCACTTCAGTATGCTCTGTTGCATGGTTGGCAGTTGCGAACAGGATCGCTGCGCCCGTCACCATTCCACTGGCTTGTTTGTATAAATTACCATTGATACTAGTCAGATATGTTTCTTCAAGCAGAATTCCAACAACCGGTATTCATTGGAATACAGGCTGGTCCTCTTCCTCAGGTGTTAGTTTTTGTGTCCTTTGGGTACTGAGGACTGCAAGCATGAAAGGCACACTTGGGAATCAATAGACATAAGACACCATTGATGAAGTTGAAAGCTCGCAAGAGGTGTGTGCTCAGGGCAAACTTCAAAACAAAAAATAAGCTAAAGAAGCATGTGTGCGAATGCCTCTCATTCTGTCCATGTTGGGCTGGTGAAATCTTTGCAGATTTCAATATCTATGCATCAGCTTGTGTGATAGAGCTGCCCTCACTGCTGAAGAAATGAACTTTGCAGTCACAAATGCTCAGGAGTGTTTTACTAATATGTCTGCCTTTGGGTGCATCATGTTGTAAACCACTCTAAATAAACAAAGAAAAAAAAACACACTATCAGCGCTATTTCTTCTGAAAGACTAGGTAAAACTGCATAAGCAACAAGTAGCATGGTTGTTATGAAGGTGCTGGAAATTCATAGATGAAAAGCTCGAAAAGCTAGCCGACCTAAAGTAGGATGCTTCCCTTTTTTATCTGGTTTTATTATGTAGTGAAAAACATTGTAATGTTCCTGTTCACCCCTGCTTATGTAAGAACAACACTTTTTGGTATAGTTGTGGTTCACTACCTTACACAAATGTCATGACATACTTTCTCTGTATAATATCCATCATCGCTGTGCAAGCTGATAAGAAAAGACGTACAAGTGACCACAAATCACTTTAATGAAGAGTTGATGCTGTCTACATGATGGTGTGCTCCACAAGGAAGATTGTAATGGCAAGTAAACATAATGCCAGACAACATGATGTTAGATGTCTGCAGCTAACGTTATTGTTATGTCTTCAGTTACACAATAAAACCTGGAATATATGTGAGGCCAGAACATAGATTAACTTATAAGCTATAAGGAGCGAAGATTGAAAAAATGTGGGTGATCCCTCTGTCAAAGGAGTTGGTATAACACGAAAGTGAAATAATGTCTCTTCTCATAAGCAACTGAGTGTTTATTGTTACATCAAGGTGAACTTGCCCATTGCTATCGGTGTTTCGCTGGTACGGCACTGTTTGCTGGGTATGAACTCACGTTCACACATTGCCTCCATAACATTAAAGGCCAACCTTTGTGTCTACTGAAGTAGTTTACCTAATAACTGGGCGCAGTCTATAGTAAATGCCACCCGACAGAGGTATCAGTCAGATTTACTTGCGCCACATTGACCCGTCAACGTTGCTACTGTGCCCTGGCGCCTAACGCAGCAGTTTTCTTGTTCCCATCGCGCTCGAAAAGCGGTCTGTGGGGAAACGCCACCCACAAAGAGAGGTGACCTGTGCACTGTGCTATCGGCACATATACGCTCGAAGCTCTACAAACATGGCTATGTGCGCTGCTGTGCACTCAGTGCATCTAGGCGGACTTTGGAAAGCACTGGAATGGTGCCGCCATCCAGGAGAGACGAAGTAAAGCTGCGGTGATTCACTTTGCCTCTCCTGGATGCCGGCACCGTTCCAGGCAACGAACGCCTGGATGCATGCTTGCTGAGCCAGACGAGACAAGAAGGCACATTCGTACAGCATCGAGCAAGTGCGGTGTTGGTGCAGTGGTAGCGCACTGGGCTTCTTTCGTCGTGGTATGGGGGGCTGTGAGCTCGAATCCCAGCTCATCAACAGAAGTTTTTCTGAGTGTTTTTCTTTATTGTTCTTACACGTTTACTTTAACTCATTGTATGCGTTACAGTAGTGACGTATGGGGTCGTTGTGGACCCCGGTATAAAGCATTTTCATGTTAAAAGAAAAGTTTATGGAATAGGAAAGTACAAAACAAACTTTTGCCTTGAAACAAATGTGATTTTAAATGCTGCACAGTGATCATATAGTTATCGTTTTTGCATTTGAGTTTTAACTACTGGTTTCATATACCACAAGAACAAAGAAAAGGGGGGGGGGGGGCTTTCCTGTGAGGTGTTCAGTAATTCTTCCATTCATGATAGAGAGCCTTTGAGCTTTGCCCTTTCCATTCAAAAACATAGTTCAAAAATACATACTATTTTGGTGGCTTTCATGAGGATGCACACAGAGGTTTTCTGCTGGTGAGCTTGGAAACAGAACCCTGATGACTTGTGTGTGCACACTTTTCTCAGACACACTAAACTCATGTTGTGCTCTTGGATGTCAGTGTGCTTTTACTATGTGAGTCGCATTTTTCTTGGGCGCCTTGGTCAACTGTCGGCTTGTGTTTATTTGCACAGAAAAATAGAAAGAGAGCAGCTAGGAGCCCGAATATACGCACAAAAGAGAGAAATGAAAATGTAAAAATGGGGCCTCTACATTGCACAACAAGGCTAGAATAACAAGGTGATGCTGTTGGTGGTCATGACAGTCGGGGTGCTTTACCTCAGTCGCTCATAGTTGATGATTGATTGATTTGTGGGGTTTAACGTCCCAAAACCAGCTCTGATTATGAGAGATGCTGTAGTGGAGGGCTCCGGAAAATTTGACCACCTGAGGTTCTTTAACGTGCACTGACATCGCACAGCACAGGGGCCTCAATATTTCGCCTCCATCGAAATGCAGCCACGGCGGCCGGGATTCGATCCCGCGTCCCTCAGATCAGCAGCGGAGTACCATAGCCACTAGACCACCGTGGTGGGGCACGCTCATAGTTTCAAGATTGCTGTACATTCTTTTTCGCCCATGATGTCCACTATATAAGACAGGAGCCACTGTTCCGTCAGCTTTTTTTTTTTCCGAGAAAACAGAAGATTTGCTTGTATTTTGGTTTTTAACAGTATGTGGTGTACTAGATGTTGTGTGGCTGCTGCATGAAAACTTGCGGTGGTGGGGGGGTTTAGCTTATGGGCTGTTGACTAGGCTCTGTCATGCTACCTTGAAGAATAACCTTCACTTGACTATGGTATGGTGCTAGGCTGCTGACCTATGACACACAGGTTCGATCCTGACCGTGGCAGTTGCATTTCAATGGAGGCAACGTGCGAGAGGCCTGTGTTAAATGTGAAGCATTTCTTGGTGAACTTATGTCACTTTGACCATATTCGTCCGTCCATCTAGCCACCTACGTCTCGGTGCTATCCTGGTTCTTATGGGGATATACTCGTCATGCACATCAAGATTAACGATACTGAAATCGTGTGCTCATACTCATAGTACTTAGCCCACGGTATGCAGGTATGCGCCACAGGTTTTTGATAGAGCCCATGTTAATCAAGGACCAACTAAAATAGACTCATGAAACGCCACGGTAAATAGATATATGAAATGCCGCAGCTGTAGGGATTGAACCCACAACTTCGAGCAGCGCCTGAAGTTTTCTGCAGCTCATATGATGCACTGCCTCCAGGATCGGCCCACATTTTTTCGTTAGCGGTTGACAGCATATGGTTAGCTTAAAGAGCTCCGGTTGTAAAACAAGAAAGGAACGCTGTTTGTCGTAGCTTGCGGTTCAAATGTACACCTAACAAGCACACAGATACACATGCAATCTGCCAAGCTGTAGGAGACTATCGAACGCGGGCCCCCGAGGTGCCGAGCAAGCACGCTAACACTAGGCTGCGGCAGCTTCTCCAACATCCTATAAACAGTAAATAAAGCTCTTGCACTAGCACTTGTAATGATGATGGTTGTGTTGCATAAATTGCGCTTCTAACGTGTGATAAGCACTATCGCAGCATACGTAGGTTCTGCTATCATTCAGTACACTTTTGTGCATCCTTGCTCGATACTGTAGGCTTACTTCAATGAGCAACACATATGATAGCATATCAGCGCACTCTATGGTGCATTTTTCTTCCACAACACGGGCATCTGTGCTTTGGAATAATGTGAGGTGGCAACGTTACGTCATACAATGAGCTACCACTCAGTCGCTACAGTGCTCTCAATGTTCCTGATTAGCCCGACGTTAAGCATTCTCATGAGTGGGTACTCATGCGCTTTACACAAACACCTTCACCCTACTTGCAATACTTGGCTGAATTCATCATAGGAAATTTCCCCAATGACTGCTTCGCATAATACTTATTCCCCCACTGCGCAGGACCTGCAGAATTTTTTGTCTGGTTTTCGCACACATTAAAGAATGCCATGTAGTCAAGATTTGTAGAGCCCTTCCCTGCGGCGTGCCTCATGATCATGCATGTAGTGCTTCTGGCATGTAAAACCCTAGCAGTTGTTCTTGTATTAGATTTTCACTGCTTGAAGAGCAGATATTTTTATTCTTTTTGTTATTTTTTTGTTTGAAAGGGAGAAATTTATGTGGCTTCTGCATTGAGAGCACTTATTTCTATGTTCTTGATGTACTTATGCAGAAATTTATTGTTTTTTTTTTTTCCTTTAGGTAAACCTTCAGAAGTACAAGACGAAACACAGGCGTAATGTGGTTTCTAGAAGAGTGCTCAACCGTTTGAAACGTGCTCTCAAGGAAGAAGGAAGTGCTGAAGCCGTGCTACGCCAGAACCGATTCTATATAGCCATGTCAGACGTCAGCAGTCATTGCAATCATGTTGCATCTAAATGTAAATATCCCAAAACAAACACAGAATCAGAAATAGCTATAAAAATACTTGAGCTTGTTCGTAGGGGTGTGACATCACTGAAGTCAGTGGAAAGCCATCTAAAGTTTTACATTGACAATGTGTTAATGGCAAACCAGCATTGTCCCATCACAAGGAGCAAATGTTATCCTGGAGAGAAGGAGATACAAAAACGTATGCGGCAGGCATTTCGTAAATGCAGGTTTAACTCCGCAGATCAATACAATGTAGCAAAGTATACGGAAGAGCTCCGTGAGAAGATGCCAACACTCAACTGTTTTTTTCGTGCCTGTGAGGTTAAGTGTCAAGTGGACAACCACCCACTACCAATACCAACACTGCAAGATCAGACTGGCTGTGATATACTGGAGTCTATGGCACAGGATTGCCAGAACACACTACTGTTTTGCATCCAGACTGACTTCATGAAGGAACTGCTACTAAAATACAGCAGCGACATCATGTCCCTTGTCGCAGTCTACAAGACAATTGAATGTGCACTTCCTCTGTTCTTGATCATGACAAAGATCACCGGTCGCTACGTGGTGGTAGGTGCTTTTGTTGTCCAATTTGAAACAGCGCAGTGCATTGGTGAAGCTCTAAGTATTTGGAGAGCTTGGAACCGCGATGTGAATCCCAGGTTCTGGTTAGTGGAGTGCAACGAAACCGAGATTGCTGCTCTTTCCCACGCTTTTCCTTGCGGACGAACTGTTTTCTCCGATTACCAGAGAGAACAGGCCTGGGATAGGTGGCTCTCCAGGAAGGAAAATGATGTTGCTGATGTTCTTGAAGTGAAAAAACTGCTAGGTCAGATAGCAGACAGCCGGAATGAGGAGGAGCTCAAGGTGGCACTTTCATCTTTGGAGCAGTCACCTCACTGGCTGAAAAATGAGAAGTTGCAAAAGTACATCACTCGTTGGCTCTCGGTGAAAGAAAAGTGGGTGAAAATGCACCGACTTGACCTTCCTTTTGACAACTACAATGGTGCAGACCTGAAGTTTGAATTGACAAGGACCCGTGGCCAGCCAAACCTCTTGGAACTTGTTAGAACATTGGTTGAGGAGCGTTTCCCGGTGATGGAGGCCCAGTTCCTTCAGGCCAACGCAAGTTCACCCAGCTGCACGCCGAACATGCTGGAGTATACGGAAGTGTTTAAGGAAAAACCAGATACGCTTGCTCAGTGTGCAACAGCATCTACGTCCTCAGAGCAGTGCAGCACGTCGCCAGCAAAACATTCTGCAGAAGATGTTTCAGACCTACAACAGCCTTGTGAGCGCAGCCAGGACTATTTGATGTCCCAAATCAAAACCCAGACAAGAAAAATTGCCTCTGAAGTGGATCACATGCATGACAGCACTGTATTGCAAGAAGTTCTCGCAATACTTACTGAGGCAAAAACAATCATTCGCGAGGACTTGGCTAACAGCATTGATATAGCCATTTGAGAGGAAAGTTTGAAGGGCATTGTAATAATAAAGAGGCAATGCTCTCAGCGAAAGTAACACTGCTGGCATCATAGGCATTCCCAAGGAAAATGTCGAAATGATGAAGAAAACATCGCAAACCTTTGGCTGTCAGCACACTCATCTTGAAAGGTGCGCAGAATTGATTTCGAACAGTCAGTTGTGTTCACCAGCTGCCAAACTGATGTTCCAAGAGCATATTGGCATCAGTTGGTGAAGTCAGCGTTGATCTGTCACTCCAGTTCCGTGTAGATCATGTGTTCTTGTAAAAGAGTTCATAACAGATCTTGGTGCTTTATAGAAACTTGAAAGACCTCAAAGTGCGGTGCATGTTCATGATCCCTCCAATGGCAACAAGAGATCCTTGAGAGAGATTGTAAAATAAACACAAAGTGACACCTTTTGGCTTATGAGACTTCCCAATTGAAGGTGTCATCAGGATGACAGCCCATGAGACCTTATAGAGAAAGTTGCTGGCTTACAGGTGAAAACTGTGCCAGCTTGATTACTGTGGATGTGGGGAGAGATCAAGACCCGTCCGTGCGTGCTCTTATAATTCAAGTACAATGCATATGATTTCGCTAACTGTTTGTGGCAACGATACCAGCCACATGTGTTGTGGGGATCTCCAGTAGAGCAGCAAGCAGCGAAGACGACGACTTGTGCATGACGCTGCTCATGGTTTGCGCTAGGGTCATCTGGGCTGGAACTGGACTAGATGCGCCGCTGGGTGCGGCGCAGTTGTACTGGCTGGCTGGGATTGACTCGGGGCCGAGATGCGGCCATCTCCCACAGTGTGAAGCAGGGGACCCTGTCATCCAGTGTATCTGACGTATCCACCGCTCATCTGCAGTATTGGAGTATTGGGCGTGCTCAGGGAACTGGTATTTTGCCACTTCACGTAAGAGGTTGCCCAGACTCTTAGGCTATAAGCAACGTCAACTTATGTGTTGGAGTGAGCTTCTGAGCCTCATTAGAGAATAGTCAGCGGTAGTCTTAATTGGAAGATGTTGCCTATGTAGGAGTGTTGCCTCTTTGACGTCACCTCTCTCGTGGTGCTGCTCTGCTTGGTTATGCACCAGGAATTTGGCCTAGAGTTGCAGTGGTCACAGGTCGCCTAAGTTATCCTGTGAACTGCGCGATGCTGAGCTGGGAAGTCAAATTAAGGATGCAGGGCCTTTCACTTAGTCAGGTGTTGAGCCCTCTGGCAGAGTCGTAGAAAAGGGTCAGTTGCTGCGAAAGCTTTCGAAGGTGACCACAGTTCGTTGCAAAGTTTTCAAGATGAAGATGCTCTTGTCTCTAGTCCATCCGTTGAATACTGAATGTCAATGAGTCCTAATTCATAATTATCAAGAGACTTGGCAGGATGGCCACGTGAAGGTGCTCAGCATTAATTGTTGCACCACATTGCATCCCACAAAGTGCTGTTTGCAAACTGTGCTTCTGTGGCTAAGTAGAAGGCAGCATATGGTGAATGGACTGTTGCTGAGGGTCTGGAATGTAATATGATATTGTGTGCATATCCGTGTTTACTGTAGAGTTCATTTTTAATGCAGCGTGCATTTTTGGAATGTATGTTAAAATGTTGTTTGTTAATTACTGAGAGCACTTGACCTTTCTCAGTGTTGCATAGCTAATGTTAGAAAATGCATGTTTGTTTACGTGCTGTGCATTTATTTTGCTGAAAAATATATATCCTGATTGATGAATGCTTATATGTGCCGATTGGATACATAGTGCTGCTATGTGAAGGCCTTCAGCTCTGTGTTGCAAGTTTTCGCCTGGAGAACACCCAACATTTTTTTCTTGGAAAATACAAGCATTCTGATGCTGACTGGTAGGACATACCACAAAAGCGAGAGCTCTCTTGTTTCCGGCGTCACTCTGAAGTGCATCTGGCGCCATGCTTAGGTTTCTCTTGAGGCATGTGAGCCACGTGAGAACGGCACCCACTGTGTTTATCGTGTTTGCTCTTTATATCTTGAAATAAATTTTTCGTTCAGTTGCTGGGTATGCACCTCCGAGTGAAGTCTATTACGCTGACTTAGAATGCTGTTGGCGTGCCTGACATCTTGATATTTGTTATGTGCTTTCATTCAAGCGAAGCTTGCATTGGCTCACTTGTGTGGTGCTTCAGCTGACGCAGACAGGGGTGTAGCCAAGAGGGGAATGGTGGCTCAGCGTCAAAACACCTCCTGGAATTTTGTGAGCTCTACATAACCTGAAATTTTGTGAGCGCTGCATAACCTCCCTCATGCCTACTTTCAACCTTTTTTTATACATGATATTTACACACCGCATCGTATAAAACTCCACACGCATTTCTGCATGGCTATGGCAGCGGTCCTGGAACCTGTCGGTGTACGAAAACACCGTCATCATCATCAAAGCAATGTGCGCGCTCTTATATTTCTTCTGTTTCGCTGAAATAAATAATTGAAAAATAAAAATTGCTCAGCTAGCTGCTGATTTGAACCACCGACTGCCGCTTTCTGATGCCAGCACGTTAAGGACTTGGCCACTGGTTGGTTGGCGAATCGCATGTACATATTAAACATGACGAGCGTGTCATGTAGGTGCAGATCGTTCCTTTTTAATTGGCACGTAACTCCGAGGAATTGGCCAGTATAACAAGAAAGACAAAGTGTTTAAACCGGTACAAATATACTGAAGTTTTTGCGAAGATGTATATTTGATTGGAATTGATATGTTATAAAAGAAAAAAAAGGGAAGCGGAAATAGGTCAAGGTGTTTTTTTTTTTTTCGAGAAGAATACATAAATTTTGGGAAATGAATGAAAACAAATGCTACACTGAGCCTAGTTCGGTAAAAAAAAAAAAGAAATCGCTAGCCCTTCCCCTAACGAACAAATGGGTGAAAGCGATAGCTTCACGTTTAGTACCGTTTTCTACGCTTTGTCGCACGCCTCAGCTCGTCACCGCCGTTTTGCCTTGGCGTAACAGGCCCGCATTGTGGAGTGTGCACGTCGATAGAAACGCTTCCCGAGTTCACGGCGTCGTTTGCTTTAAGGCAGCTTGTGGTCGGGGCTATGCCACTCACTCTCTCCCTCCCTCCATCCATTCATCCGCCGTGCGGCGTCCACACCCGAACTGCGCATGCTCCCCCCCTCCTCTCCTTGTCTCCTCACGGCTTTGCTCCTTTTCGAAAGGCACGCGTTGACTATGGAAACGTTTTTTCCTCGATGAACGCTTTACCAGCTGGCAAGGAACGAGAACGTGCCCTCGCCCACGAGAGACAACGCTGACGCAGGCAGCGTCAGCTAGAGTCAAACCGACGCAAACGCGGTGTGCACCCTCCGTGCTGCTTCGCATTGCCTCATGGTCCCTTTTAGCGGGAGATGGTGTAATTTTTAAGTGCGAATGCACTTCTTAAGCGACCCCGAAAACTCCGCCGGCATCCGCGCTCCTCCTCCTCTCCCCTAGCAACGGCGCGAGGAGCGGAGAGGAGCGTCTGTAGCAACGGCGCAGCGACGTCACGCCCCACGTGACTGCGCGCGCTCCGCCCTCCGCTCCGTGGCTGCGCGCGCCCCGCGCCGTGACGTCACGGCGCGTTGTGCAGCTGGTGCCTCCGCGCTGTGGCTGCGCGCGCCGCGCCGGCTCCTCGCACCCTCTCCGCGCCGTGACGTCACGGCGCCATGCAGCTGGTGTGCCTCTCCCCCCGTTAGGTTTGCACTCACCCTACTTCATATATAAATGTGTGTGTGTGTGTACAAATGCATCATGACAACAACACTTTAAATCATTAATTACACTTAATCATCATCATCAGTAAAAGTGCTTTGCACTTAAAAACGGCCAGACCTCCGTGGGTCGGCTGGCGCGTGCTCTCTCGCTGCCGTCTCCTTCGCTCGGCTCTGCAGTTTAGTCGCGCGCGCCCCCTCATAGCATCACCCCGTGCTTCGCACTTCCTCATACTCCCCTTCGGGGAAATGCGGGTTTTTTTTCTGCAGAACGCACCACGCGTGGCCTGTCCGGTTACCGGGCTTACCGACAATACGGGACGAAGCACTGAGGAACGCGCGCGCACTCACTTTGATTTGATTGATTGATCTGTGGCATTTAACGTCTCAAAACCAGCTGTGATTATGAGAGACGCCGTAGTGGAGGTCTCCGGAAATTTCGACCACCTGGGGTTTTTTAACGTGCACTGACATCGCACATTACACGGGCCTCAACATTTTGCCTCCATCGAAATGCAGCCGCCGCGGCCGGGATTCGAACCCGCGACCTTCAGATCTGCAGCCGAGTGTCATAGCCATAACCACTAGACCACCGTGGCGGGCCGGCACTTGGGATACTTGAACGCAGAAATTTTGGTCCTTCTGTTTGTCTACTGTCACACGATTCAGCCACCCGGCCAAAGTGTAAGCACTTGCCTGACGCCCAGCCATCTTGAACTGGTACCTGCGTTCATACTTGTGAACATTGTCGATCAGAAAGCAAATATGAAGCATATCTGAGGCGCAACATCAATACGTAAGTATTAGGTGGTATGTTCCTTTACTAGAAGATACATAGATACGTAATTTCCTAAAGACCCTAGTGTTTGTTAGGCTGCGCTAAAAATGCGACGGTATGCACGAAAAAGGCCTCTGCCGACGATTTGGTGCTGCCACCTGGCAGTTCCCCAGGGATTCTGCACAAGCTCATGTTTCCCGACGGCGGTGCCACATGGCGTCCATATGTCACGCAGCGTAGGGAGCCTACATGACTGCCTAGTCATGTAGGCTCCCTAACGCAGCGTAGTATGGCCGGCAGAAGACTATATATATAGTCTTTCGACGACATTTGCAGCGAAGCACGCAGATACGCGGCCAATTTTTTGCCCTTTCCCTCTTCGCGATGCGCGGGGCGAAAGGATTCTCAGGAGGCGCAGCTGAAATCTTGCCAGCTTTGTCCGCACTTGCTCCTCTCTTGAGCAACTGGCGTTTTCCGCGTGACAACACCGGCCATCGCCGACGCACGGGTACAGTGCCTAGAAATATACTGGCTTGCGGGGCCACCCTCTCTCGTACGGAATGCGCGCGCTCCGGACACTATATTTTTTTTTTCTAGGCACTATAGCACGGGCTATACAAGCTTGGCTTGACTTGATATTTACAGATGAAATATTTTTGACAGCGGTAAACAATTCTTAACGGCCGCACATACCTTTTCGTTGCTGTACCCAAGAGGCAATGCTCCTATAGGTACAGCGCATTTAGAGTAGTTATCGAAATATGCGGAATACATATCCGGCAAGGGATAGGGCAAATTTCCATCGTTCCCTCTTCTCCACAATATAATCTGTGACGTCAGGCGTTTTAGTGCTGGAGCTTCAAAGCGTCTCGTATTTTCTTTTGCGCATATCCTAGCTTACCGAGGGTCTTCTCGCAAGATTGGCGATTCTGGTACTGTGAAAACATAACTGCGAGAAAGACCGCGTTTCACTTTAGTAACCCAGGTACCCATACTAAACGGAGGTCGGTTAGGCATTGATGTGCTATAGTGATTTGAACGTGTTCTCCGAACTTTGGGATCGACAGCTGCCATGATGAAAGTTCATAGGGGCAATGTGTGATTACCACAGCTAAAATAACTGACTTGCTTAACTTACGAAGGGCAATTACTACCATTAAATATCCTGCGATGAAGATGGTTGTAGGATCTGGAATGCGGAGGGAAAATGACCAGAGCAGAATAGGCCAATGCCGCACCTTTCTTCCTTTTTTTCGAAGCCTTAGTGGCAAATATAACAAGACTTTTGCATCTTTAGAAGTATAGTCATATGGGGGTGCCTCTGCATTCGCCAAGGCAGATGTCTGGCGTTATAAGTGGACGACAGGGTTATTTTTCTCCCAACAGACAGGAATCATCTCCCTCATTTGCACATTTATGGATCGTGGAAATATTGCACAAATTCAACCTGAGGCGGAATCATGTCCAGTGTAAGTCGAAGAGTAAACGACGTTGTTAAATGAAAACTGTCGCATTACGCTTTAGAGGAATTGGTACGCCTCTCACTACGTTGGTACGGCAAGCATTCTGAACCTGAGGAGAAAGCCATGCTTCCACATGCGAAGAATTAGTATACGCCACAAATTTAGACAACCCTAAGCACATTCTTTGCGCCTACCTCTCCAGAAGAACGGTGGGAGAAGTTTGTGCCAGAGGTGTCCCAGAGTATAGAATACAACCGATTTCCAGAACAGATCGTGTAAATGCGGTATATTCATAACGGAGTGGCTCTTCATCTGCCTGTACATTCTGTACTTCTAGAATTATGTTCAACTTGTGTAGGAAAAGAATATATACGTAGTGGGTCTTTCAGAGAGAATACCAGTAGTTCGCACTCACTGTCGCTTATGGAAGGATGAATGGTATTAAGCTAGCCTTCTGCAACGGACAAATATGCAGAGCTTGGTACAGCTAGAGTGTGGATGTCTCCAACCGATGTGAAGAATAATACGTGATCCGCATGCACTACGTATACACGTCCTCTTCGCATGGAATGGAGCTAGTACAGCAAAATAATTAATACAGCCGGATGATTGCACTGTCGTTTGTGGTACTCACTCTTTCTGTCTGTACGAACAAGACGCGGTTCCACTGATAGCCATAAAATTACCTACTAAACATCTATAGTCTGCGCTTGTAAAAATGTAAGCCAGTTCCACTGAGCGGTTTCCCTCGTTTCTCATGTTTCTCGTATTTTCAGATTTTTCGAAGTGTTTCTGATTAATTTGATCATGCGTGTCTGTTGATCTACTATTGTGGTTTCTTTTAACATTGTTAATGTGTATTCACTTTAGCCAATCTTGGTCATTTATTAGCATGCCTTGGCACTTTTTTCCACCTGCTGCTTCATGGACGTGATAAGGACATATGAATAAACGCCGACAGCCTGGGTCCATATAAAACACTTCGCATTTGATATTTCGAGAGGTTCTCTCATTCGTCTGGCTGACCCCATTTTCGACACCATCGAATGTTTTGTTATAGAGAAACTAAAGGTGCGTACTGCCTTGTATGACGCGTGCAAGTTGTATACGAATCCCGAGGTCAATATTCACTTGCCATATTGAAAGCATGTATCTGAAGCTGATTTGACACGTGCTAAGAATCATTTCCCATCTACAGACATCATATATACCTTTTCTATCAACTTTACAAAACTTGATGTTAGTGCAATTGGCCTGATATCTATGTTGTTGCCCGAACCCCTACGTGTTTTTAAGTTGATTCTGGCGTACTTCCATTTTCTTATGCCCTCCAACAAATCCTTCATTTACCTTGGGGCTAAAGTTCTGAATTCAGTATATACCGCTGGTGAAATGTGTTTCGTATATCGGAGAGAAGCCGAATAGGGCTAGTTTGTTGTTTTCCTTAAAAGATGATCGAAGTGTCTTATGTCGTACTTGTATTTTGCTCTTGAGGGCGTACGTTTGAATATACCTGCAAGAAACTCATTACTCGGAACAATTTTTAAGGTATAATGATTATGTAACGGTTTCTTCCAGGCCACTTCTTTTATTTAAGTGTGAGAACATGGGAACTTTTGTTCTTGTGTACGCGAGTGCACCCATCATTCCACAAAGTTGAAGTAGATTTATCTTTCATGGCGGGAGCTGACATTCAGCTTTTCTAAGCGACTCTTCTAAAGCTGACAAATGCTCATTACTTTTCGTGCTAGTGTAACACTGGAGAGAGGTCAAGGAATATCGTAAAGTTTTTCGAACTTGCTGTAATTTGTGCAATTGCGCACCTGCGAAGTTACAATATACGACGCATGACATACAATGCAGGATATCACTGGAATTTTATTCGTTGCATGACTAACAGGCGACCTTGAAAATACACAAAGGCCTGACCCTGAAAATGTCAGGTATTGAGTAGAAACAGAGCTGCTATAGCCCCCTGATGTATGTAGGGTGTGCTGAGCAGTGACAAGTGACATTGGCTAGGCTTCCTTTGACCAGTCCCACACATAAGTTCCGCACGAATATCTCCTGAAGCCCCGTGTTATGCGACGAGAATGAGACACCCGCCAATAATACATCATTAACGCTCATAAATATCATGCTGCCCACAGTGTCGGTTTCGTGAACCCCTAGCTTATAGTAAACATTTGGAATGTAAAATGTTTTGCATGAAGGGAGGCTTAGGCTATTACGTGGATGCGACGTTCAGATGAGAAGAGGTTCAACGCTGTGCCTCGTGACAAAATCTAGTTGACACAGGCCTATGTAAATCCACCTCCCTCTTGATGGCTCATGGAAACGAAAAGTGGGATAGTTTTATAAATGGTAATTATGACCTGGCGTTAGCCAAGCTTGGTAAAGTAATCATTTCGGGATTTTTATCAACAAGACAACATAAATCAGCAAGACCTAAAAATAATTCAACGACAGTGACGTGCAGAACCCTCGAAGACACTGTGGTTAAAATATAGTTATGCAGTGGAAACAATGTTTGCACGAAATGTGACCTTGAAATGATCTTGCCTAGAAACGAAGTGACGGTATATCTACCAGCATAACCCTGTATGCCCTCGACTTCATGCTATATCACGTAACGTCACAACGATACCTAGACCACGGTGGTAGAAGTGACGTGGTCTAGAAGATGAAGCTGAAGAAGCTGAAGAAGATGAAGATGAGCAAGTAGTAGTAGTAGTAGTAGTAGTAGTAGTAGTAGTAGTAGTAGTAGTAGTAGTAGTAGTAGTAGTAGTAGTTGATGAAGACCCGGACCAGCTAAGTGCCCATCAGCTTCGCTGCTACGCTAGCCTTGCGCCGCTAGTGCAAGCTGCGATAAATTTTTTGCTTTGTTATGAGACAAGGAACGAGCACAATTAGAAAAAGTCGGCAGCGCTTCCGAGCTTGTGCATCGAGTGCAGCTAAGGAGTCTACATAAGGAGTCTGCCAGACAGCTAGGAATGGGTATGCGGGGGCTCTCCGGGGTCGTGATCTCAAAATGCTAAGCACTGTTTTCAAACGAGAGAAAGAATAAGAAGGACATAGAAACGGATCGATATTTAGTGTGCCGGAAAACTGAGCTGTTGGTCAGAGCAATAAGAAATATCAACACGAACTAGGCTTGCAAACGCGACCAGGGCGTACACTATAGTGTGGCTACGTATACATCGGCATGTGGAGCATGGTCTGGAGCACCTAGGCATGTATGTATGCAGTACCCGGGTGTATGACAGATCACACGGAAAGGAGGTGGAATGGTAAAGGAGGAGAAAGACTATATTCCTTCGTTGCTGTATTTCTTCGTTACAGCCACAGCAATATGTTTTGCAACATGGCATTTTTAGTAGAAACTAAAAGAATTTTGTCGTAATTTTTATCATTTGTACATTTGTGCTCGGTCAAACAATCGATAGCAAAGAAATCGTTAAGTCAATTCAGTCTTGGCCAATCCGCTGCGTTGAGTATGTGCCAGTCTAAAGAGGAGCAGGAGAAGGACGAAAATATATATCCCGAAGTATATTAAAACGGGTCTTTGATTTTTTCTAACCACCTGGCTCTTGGCCAATCCCCTGGAGTTGGTGTATGTCATCCGATTTGGTTTACATCTACATATTAAGATGGAGCTGAAGTGTCATTTGGCGTGGTGTACACTTGAGATCAACCGGCCATAAGGGGGTGCGGGCAGGTTTGCACACTATAGCCTAGCCTCGCGGACAGGAGGCTCCACCTCTACGTGTTTCTTGCCTGGCAGCAGCGAACCTGTTCAACTCGTACCCACTATGAAGCATGGTGGGAATACAGATCTTCGTCTAAATCCATTGCTGGAGGGACGCATTATGTGTTGACAATATTTGTAATCAAAAGCTCACGAATCGCCATGTGTTCGGTCTTCAAAACATGTTTTATGTTACTCTCGTCAAGGAAGATGCCTGAAACGACTTTGTCCAGATCAGTACAGGGAGACTAAAGATCTACCGTAGGAATATTCTAAGCTTCCTTGCTCTCACCTAAACATTCAAACGCCTTACCAACATCGAGGCGTAGCTGAGTATTCCGCACACAATGGAATTTCGATCGGCTTCCGATAAAAGTGGTGATTGTGCACTGCGAGCTCGGCGAAGAGGACGAAGCTATCATGGCGGCGCCCCCACGGAGCTGAGCGGAGCTGCGCCGAGACTCCGGCGGCATGGCCGCGAGGTCTCCAAGCCCGCCCGCCGTCAGAGCTACCACCTCCAAGCAGTTCCTCGCGCTCGCCGGCTACATATTGGGCCGCGAGATCGGCCAGGGCACCTATTCAAAAGTCAGGTGAGCCACACGCGGACGACGGAATGTGTACTGCAGCTGAAGTGACAACAGTACGTGTCTGTCAGGCAAGGAGCAGGGTCCTCATTTGCGATCGTATACAGGGGACCACGTGAACTGGGATGTACGGTTGACATGTACATCGATCGTACATAATTTGTAGGACAGTTTACTGCTGGTTTGAGTCCTGTTAGTTGCAGCACATCATGTAATGGATTCTTACGTGCTCAATTGGTGACGCTGAAAGCCAACTGAATATGAAATTACGAGTCAGACGGAAACCCGCCTGATGGGGAAGAGTCATGTTGAGGACAACTGAAATACACAGCGACCACGAGTGTTCACATAAAAGCAAGACAATTGAATATGTAAATCTGGCTTGCTATTGTGTGCAACGTGAAAAGGCGTCCCACTGCAGATATAACACTGTCATTGTCTATATAGGCACATGACTCCATTAAAGTATTTCCTTACGGGACGTCTAATTTACGGTTGCAGGAGTACAGACACCGCGTTCAGAACATTTTTATACCATAGTTTTGTTGCCGCTGTAGCGCACCGGAATTGAACCCGCATCTTTCGAATGAGCTGCTCAGCACCGTGGTTGCAGTACCACCGCGGCAACGGCTGCTTAAGCTTGCTGCCTGCGGTTTCATGTGCACAAAACAACGGTAAGAATGTGAGGCTCGCCGTAATGATGAACTCCTTAATAACATTTACCACCTGATGTTCCCTAACGTGAACCATAATATATGCACGGCGAGTGCTCAGAGTTGGGCAAATCGCGCTACGTCATTTATCGCGGGCTTACAAAAAGGAGTTTCCCTTATGCTATGGCAGTTCACTGCGATGCTCCTGGTGTAGGGCCCTGGTTGTCGAACGCACGCCCCCTTACGTCCTTATCTATTTATTTTTAAAAATCTGTTAGTTCTCAAACTCGTCGCACTACCAAATTTTGGACTCGCTATTACATTTCAATGATTAGTTCTGTGCCTACATTAAGTCGTCGTGTGACGTCTAAGAGCGCAGACGCAACGCGAAGAGAAACTCAGTCGAAGAAAGCAAGGAGTTAGGTGGCCGTGCTGTTACGTCCGGGACTTCGGGGACGGAGCGGCGCCAGCAGAAACTTGTTAACGCAGGTGTCGCTACAGAAAAGCGAGTTGAACGAGCCGAGTGTCGGTAACGATTTGCTCGTTACCTCCGGCCGGGGGTGGCGAATGACCACCGGAAGGCGTCCAGATGCGCCATCGTATGGTCCGGCTGCACACGTGTCACCTCGGCCACATTCCAAGAAAAAGGGGTAGGTCCACAACCTTCTTCCCCTTCGGACCTTCAACCTCCGATTGGAAGAAGAAGCGTCAACTGGGCCCTCCCAAGAAGGCGTCGCCGGACGACGCTAGTTACTTAATCCACGGGAGCACCCCGGGATTAGGGGATTCGATAGAGGATTCGATTGAGATTCGGCCATCACCTAGAAATCATGCTGTAAATAAATGTAAATATTCTCATCCCCAAAGCAACTCCTCGTACTCTTCCTTCCTGCCCCGTGGACTCCTGGCCTGAAGGCGACACGAGTCCACGACAAATGGTGGCAGCGATAAACGACGACAAGCGGTGGCAGCGGTAAGGGTCGCAACAACTGGTGGCAGCGGTGGGATCGCAACAGTGCTGAGATACGGAAATCTTCAGACATTGATGCGGTAAGCCGCTGGGAGAGGATTTTACCATGCTTTGGGCATAAGATATATGAAAACGATCGCAGCCCGATTGGCCACATAAAAAACCTCTGTGCGGGATAAGATGTGGAAGAACTGTCACCATGATTATTCTACTCTTCACGCCACCTTCATCTTCCTAATACCATATCTATGTCGTTCCGTTGACTCGTTCACCAAAGTGAATGAGCCTTCACCAAAGTAAATGAGCCGGCTTCGGGGGAAAGTGCTCAGGCCGAGCTGCCCACCTTATTCATTTAAAGGGGTCGTGAAACGTTTCCTGAAAGCTTTTTACCATGTGTGCATTCGGAAACCTGACCCTTCCAATCTCTAATATATATAGTTTCGTTGCGCAGTCTACATGGATTTACAGTGATGAAAACACGATCTGGAGTTCCCAGTAGCGAGTTCCCTTCAAATCTGCAGATGACGCCATCTTAGATAGCACCACGGCCTCCGAAGTTGGCGCCCCCTCGCTGGCCATGGGAACACAAGACACACTCCAGCCTTGCTTCCGTACGGCAGGACGACAGGGAAGGCGTACTTGGTCTTTTTCTTACTTTCTAGTTTTCGTGTAACTCTATGAAAACAAACAAAATTTAACGATATGTTTACGTTTTTGTGTGTTGCGGTGACGTCACCGAAGAGTGCCCATGCCGGCCTGTGACATCGCATGGTCGTTTCGGGAGGGGAAAAAACGCTAGGACTTCAGACGAGCGTTGTTAAATGTACACTGAATACTGCGCCGAAATATTTTTAATGACGTCGAATGCTTATTGAAGTACGCGAAAGTCACAACCGGAGAGCTCCATATGTTGTTTTCACGACACCTTTAAGGCTCTTCTCTCTCAATGCAGGATCGGCGTTAAAGGCGACCAGCGCTATGCGGTTAAAATCATTCCCCGGCATCTGGCACCTCGCGAGTACGTCTACCACTTCCTCCCCCGCGAGCTGGCCATCATACCCAAGCTGAAGCACCCGAACATCGTCCGCGTTTACGACGTGCTCGAGATCAAGCGCAAGGTGTTCGTCGTCATGGAGCTGGCCACCCAGGGCGACCTGCTGCTCAAGATCACCAACGAAGGCCGCTTCTCCGAGAGCAAGGCGTTCCACTACTTCGAACAGATCTGCGACGCTGTCGCCTACCTGCACAAGCAGAACATCGTCCACCGGGACCTCAAGTGCGAGAACATTCTGCTCAGCCCTAAGCGACAAGTCAAGCTGGCAGACTTCTCGTTCGCCCGACACACCCGTGAGCCTATGCGCTTCTAATGAGCTGGGTGATATTACTGAAATATGCCGGTGCTCCATGTAGTACAATCCCCTCTCCCCCTGCCAAAAAAAAGGGGGGGGGGGGTGAAAACAACAGATCATGCCTTTCAGGGAAAGTAAGGCGTAGTTTGTTAACACATCTCATCGTAATTTATCAAGGAGAAATTTTCTTGGATGGCGACGTACGGCTTCTAGTATACTTAAATCTGGCTGGAATGTTTTCTCACGTAAATCATACTTAACTGTTCTGCAATGTCAACGGTTGACTGAAGCGCTGTTCGCTTTGCACCGCTCTAGGCCCTTTTCGTCAACAGACGCCTCCGTGGCTTGTCGACAAACGTTGCCATGAAAATATAATGATACTTAAGGTGGACATGTTCGCTCAGATTAGACTTTCGATAAGGCACTGATGCAAAGAGACACAGCTCAGATTCTCATCGGTAGAGAATATGTCGCAATCTGGAGGGCTGTTTGTTTGGGTTGCGCCAAGCCATCAAAGCGCCAGGACAGTTGCAATGGCACTCCTTCGCCATTTAAGCTATTACAGATATGGTACCCGGCACAAAGTCTACCGGCGGAGGAGGAGCTCATAGGGAAATGAGTGAATTTGATCTTACCGCAGTTTTTGCACTTTGTCCAGTATTTCGTGCGCAGTCGACAGTGTACATAACGATATCAACATTCTGTAAGGCCGTTCTTATAAGTGGTGCGATCTCTTCCTTCTGTGTGAATTCGTGGTTTCGTGGCAGATGTTGCGTAATATTACTGAAGCTCCAGAGCTCGCTGGATGTGGTGACCACGGTCACAATATTGACGTATGTGCGAAGTGTATATAGATATCATAGGCAGACAACCCAGTTGATAAATTGCAGTAAGACGGCGCCCTGGGCGCGTCCTACTGTTTTTAATGGCGCGCCGTTAAACTCAAGTATGAACGCACTTGATGCTGTGACTGTGTATAATAGTATGCTCAGTTCATCGTCTTCCCCTTGTTCTTGGTAGCCCTCGCGTTTCACGACCGCCGCCGTCCCACGCAGACAATGCGAACAACCGTAAGGTTCTGAGTCGGACCTTCTGCGGCAGCGCGGCTTACGCGGCGCCCGAGGTGATCCAAAACATCCCGTACCGGCCCAAGCGCTACGACTCGTGGAGCCTCGGGGTCATCCTCTACATCATGGTGTGCGGTCAGCTGCCCTTCGACGACACCAACCCGTTCCAGCAGGTGCGCGCTCAGATGAGCCGCCAGATCAAGTTCCCGGCCTCGTACGGCCTCACCAAGATGTGCCGTAACCTCATCAGGCACCTACTCGAGCCGTACGTGCTGTATCGCTGCTCGGTGCCCCGAGCCATGAAGCACCCTTGGATGCGCAAGGAGAGGATCAAAAGAAAGCTCAAGTCAGTCTATCAATACTGCTGCTACCTTGTGAAATGGGCACTAACAATGGCGGCGCTAGAGGGAAGCAGGGGAAGCCCCGGTGATTCCCTCTGGCGCTGCCCTGAAATTTTCGCCTGCTTCCAAAAAGTGTACGAGATGGCGTGGGGTCTGTCGTATTTAATCGCGTAAGCGCTGGAACCATTCGATAACCATGGATGACTGTTGGCTAGTACGGCTGCCAGAGCAATGGATAAATTACTGCTCACGTATTTCTCTCCAATTGACCGCGGAATTGCCGCTCAGTCATCACCTATTTTCCGTTGCCATTTTCTCCCCTTCATCCGTATTAAATTTATTTTCCTTTATACAGGTACATGAAGGACAGCAAATTGAGCGAGCTGGAGGGCAAGGACAGCGACGTGAGCAGTGCCGGCCTTCGGGGTGCGCAGTCCGACCTGACTATGGCGCAGACCGGAGCAGCATCTCCGGGAGCGTTAGGACTGCGCTCGATGTCCGCGTCGGCGGTGCCGCAGTACCAACAGTACGACGACTTCGGCGGCGGCAGGCGCAGTCCCCGACGTAGACGCAGCTCCGGCGGCAGGGGCCGTTACGACGACGACGACTACGGCGACTCACCGGGATTCTACAGCAAGACGACATTGGCCAGCCAGACGGACGAAGGACCCATCGGCTGGGGGCAGCCGGGCATGCAGTATTCGCCGAACCCGATCTTCCAGGAGCCCATGCGCCATGGCCACGCTGTCGTCAACACGCGCGTGGTGCCGCCCCAGATGGGTGGCGGCTACCCGGGAATGTACGGAAACATGGGCATGATGGGGCCAGCGGGATCGGGATACATGTCGCCCATGGTCGGCGGGGGTGGCATGTTTCCCATGCAGCCCGGCATGATGGGCATGGCCCCTCAAAGGCGTCGCTCGGGCGGCAACCTGAACATTAACGTGGCGACCCCCAGGGGCGAGATATCGGTGTCCAGTAGCTCGTCGGGATCGTACGTTGGTTGAACCGTTCCTTCCTTACGCCTTGCAGTAACTGTTGGAGCTTGAAAAAGAAAAAGCGTTTCGCGCGTGCTACTCGGAACTGTACGGAGAGTTAGTTGCCTGGTCAAGCCGTCACAAGGATTTGCGCGTAGACCGTGTTGCGTATGCGGTTAGAAAACGTGGAGTGAGGTTAGGGATTGGGTGATTGGATAGAGATGTGAAATTTAGCTGTCACGTTGAGTGAAGAACGCTAACGAAAAATTTGAGACAAGGACCCCCCCCTCCCCCCCCTCCCCCCCCCCCACTTCCTTTCCTTTAAACGACCAGCTTTTTTTCTTGCGGACCATAATGTAATAGCCTTGCTAAATTACGAATTTCAAAGAAATGTTATATTCATTGTTTTAACTGTCGTTTACTCACTTTCATTGACCTAAAATAAAATTTTCACACGAGCGCCGAACAACACTGGCTTCGGCTCTCTGAAAAAAAAAAAAAACGCGCTGAAAATGTAGGATAGTCGCATAGGATCGTATGGTGCAATCATGTACAGCCTGGTTTCTTGCGCACTCTTAGTACTCGACTCGACAGAAAGCGTTACGGGAGAGGGAGGACGCCGCAGCGGAGTACTACTGCAGAAGATAGTGCTAAAAGAGAAAACACTATGAATTCTTGAATAAGTCACTCGATATTGTAACGCACACCACTCACACACCACTAAAATACACAAGAAACACTGCTTTATCAGTAGCCATTGCCTCTGATCTAGCCATTCTCCTTAAACCTTCTCGTCTTCCTAGCTCGATCTTTCATCTAAGCGTATGCCACACTTTCATGCATTATGCACCGTGGCATCTTTTCACTTGGTGGGGGTGGGGATGAGAGAAGGTGTGCGGCTGCAGCCAAGTTCTCGGCGTGTTCAGTTCATGTGGTTTTCTTGCACAGGGTGGCATATTGCTGCAACAAACGTAGACGACGATCTTTGCGGTGTCGTATGGTCTTCCGTAAAACATGAGTCGTTGAGAAGCAGTCGCGATTAACGATGCCGAAGCCACTGCTCACGTTCTCGCACTTCACGTTCATCGTGCACCTCAAAGTACGCGTGGATCGGTTTCTTGTACCTTGAACAAGGAAGGGCCGCAAGTAGATGGCGCTCCATCTCTAATGACTCAGTTCGGGGTCCTAACCTGATCTTGACGACTATTCTCTTTGGTCTGCGGTTTCTTTATGAGTATTTCACTATCTGTCGGGTCTTGTGGCATGCATCCCTGCTTGACGATGGATTGGTCGACGCACATTTGTTTCACAGTCTTTACCTCTATGTTCCGCCATATTTTCTCACAACGTGTCACTTTCGAAGTGTCCATTGTAGCAGTCACATGGTCCTCGGTGTTTGGAGTATCCATTGTGACCCTTGCACATAGGCTCATTCGTGGTTTGTAACCTTGCCTTGACTTACTTTCGCCGACGTCGTAGTCCAGAGCAATAAGTCCTTGAAGTATCTTGTTGAGCATCCGCTATGGGTGCTATCAGCGGCAACAACTCACCAGAAGCTGGTATCACCCGGTTAGTCGAAGGTTCTTCAATGAATTGATCTATTTTTCTGTTCCTTTTTCTCCTCCGGTGCCTTGGTCGTGAGCATGCGCCGGAAGCGTCTAAAGCACAGCCTTCAACGGAATCACGAGGCGGCTCTTCATACTCATCAATTTTCCTTACAAGCTTATCAAATACGTCTCTTTACCTTGAAAATCCTGACACACGTTACTTCTCCCTGCAGGTTTGTAATACACGCCCTGTTGGTCTTCAAACTAGTCGCGCGCATCGTCCTTTTGCACAAGTTCATTGCATTCGTGAATCTGAAGACCTTTCCCTGTGATTTCCAACTTGCGCTGACTTCCTGCGAATCCCTGTACTGCTTTGTACAGCACGAAAGAGAAATAAACTTTCTATTTCTATTTCGCTTAATGTCGTCTGCCTGGCTAATCTCTCGCCTGCCTTTGCTGCGTTTTCCCGCTCTTGGTATTCATGCTGTAGATCCCACTGACCATCGGTTGTCTGTTCGCGTTACTTGTCCTGCCTAGGTCCACTTATTTCTCTTGATTGACTTAAGGATAGCAGCAATCCCTATTTGTTCCCTGGTTCCTTTCGCTGACTTATACAGAAACGTTATGCCTATTACATTTACCTTAACTTCACGCCATGTGGTCCCTTATTTAATCTAAAGGCTTTTCGCTGTCCTCCATGTTTCTGCACCGTATGGAGTCGTACGCTTTTCGCTCAAGTGACAATCAGTTTCCGATCATAACTGAGGAATAGCGCTCACTGCTTTAACATATCGACTATTTATTGGCGATCGTTTACTTATCCTGAGCACCAGATGCACCACGGACAGGGCTGTATACGTGAGAATTTTTATTTTTTTGCTCGCTCCTGTACACTACACATTTATTAAATGCGTTTAGTGCGTTATAAATTCCTGATGACGACGAGGACTAGCGCATTTTGGGACACAACTTAAAGCCACGTACGTAGGTTGTCGTCCACTGCAAGCGTCAAGACAAGGATCAAACTAGTAGGATGACGGCGTTGACTGATGAATTGGAGGCTCCTATTTTCCGCGCGTCATTATATTATAGCATCTGTGCGTGACAATAGCACAGACGCTTGGAACAGAAAAGATAATACTTGTGTAGGCTGGACATCAAAAGCCACTTGCCTTCGTTTCTTTTCGGAGAGTGACTCCAGTTTCGTTTCAAGAGGCACACCGAACATGGGAATGGGACGGGCACTCCTTTTCTTTCTAGGATCCGCCTTCGTATTGCACCTGTTGGGTAAGGAATGCGGGTTTGCCTTTGCGACGTGCTTTCAAGGAAGGTGGTTTACGATAGTATGTTTATTTTATTTATTTATACAATACTGCGGACTCGTGGTCCATGCAGGGTGGTCAGTAAAAATACAGTCATACAAAGAAACAGCAATGTACAACAAAAATACAGCGAAAATACAGACTAGGGTAGTTTTAAATGACAGAATGATCACTTGTTTTGGTAAGTCAGTTCCAATCATTGATTGTTCTTGGGAAATAAGAAAACTTAAACAGGTCTGTGCGAGCAAAGTATGGGGTGAGAGCGTTGTCATTGTGGTGCCGGGTGGGCCTGCTAGTTAAGGGCGATAGATATGTCGATGAATCTAGGGCAAGTTTGTTTTCCAAGAGTTGCGAAAGAAACTGTAATCTAAATTTTTGCCTTCGTTCCTGTAATAGGGGAATTCTGTGTGCTTGCATTAAATCGTAAGGCGAGTCTAACCGAGAAAACTTGTTAAAGATGAATCGTACGGCCTTTCTCTGAATACGCTTAGTGTTGCGCTTAGTATGAGGGTCCCATACAATGCACGGATATTCTAGTTTTGGCAGTACAATAGCAGTGTAGCAGAGGAGCTTAACATTAGTGGGAGCAGTTCTAAGTTTATGTTTAAAGAGACAAAGCTTGCGAAAGGCAGATGAATAGACGTTATCAATATGAATATTCCACGACAGATTTGAAGCGAGTGTTACACCGAGATATTTGTAGTGACTTGTTGTAATGCAGAAGACCCTAATATGTAGGTGTAAGATGGCGGATTTTTTTTTGCGAGTTACTGGAAGGCAAAAACATTTGCTCGTATTAAGCATCATTCCCCATTTTACGCACCATTCATGTATATTGCCCAGACTAGTGTTGAGGTAGCTGTAATCGTTAGTAGAACTAATTTCCTTGTGCAAAACACAATCATCAGCAAACAATCTTACTTCAACGCCAGGGTAAACTACATCAACAATATCATTGATATACAATATAAAGAGCAAAGGGCCTAACACACTGCCCTGCGGGACACCAGATGTGACCGGTAGACAGCCCGAGTGTTGACCTGCTACATCAACGTACTGTCTGCGATTATTCAAATAGGCTGAAATCCAAGCAACAAGCATTTGGGGGACGCCTATTGCCTCAAGTTTTAAGATGAGTGCGCTATGAGGAACATTATCGAAGGCTTTGCAAAAGTCTAGAAAGAGCATATCTATTCTACCGTGTTTATCGAGGATTAATGCGAGAGAATGAGCTAATGTGACAAGTTGTGTAACGGTTGATAATCCTTTCCGAAACCCATGCTGATATTTGGTCAATATGCAGCGTTCCTCTAGGAAGGATGCGATATTAGTAGCTATGATATGTTCAATAATTTTGCAGCATTGCGAGGTGAGTGAAACTGGACGGTAATTTTCTAGTGCCAGGCGGTCTCCCTTTTTAAAGATGGGTACAATTCTGGCTGTCCTCTAATCACTGGGAAGGCGTGAAGTGAGCAAGAAAGTGCGAAAAATAATAACCAAAAATTTAGCTAGAGGTAAAGCATATCGACGTAGGAATGCGTTTGGAATATTGTCAGGACCGCACGAAGTTTTGGCTTTCAAATTTAGCAGCATAGATACCACACCAGGATAAGAAATGAAAAGTGCGTCCTCGCGGGAGAAGATTGTCGTGTTACGCACGCTGTTTGAAGCGGCAATGCTAAACACACTCTGGAAATATTGATTAAAATGATGGGCAATGGATTTCTGATCCGTTACGTTGATTCCGTTTACTGACATTTGCGATACTGGCTTTTTCTTTTCGCTGATATAATTCGAGAACTTACTGGGGTCACTTGTAATAAAGTTAGGCAAGGAAGGTTTGAAGTAATACTATCTCGAGCAGCGCACAGCTCGAGCGAGAGTGTTCTGCGCACGATATATCAAATCCGCCGGCGCCTGTCGTTTTTTGAGTCGCTTAACTTGACGTTTCATCTGAATAATGTTGCGATTTTGTGTGTTGCGATGTTTTTTTTTTTTTTTTGTTTTGTTTTCCGTGCCATAACGACGCTGTAATTAGGAGGCATGCACCGTATGCAGGCTCCGCAGTAATTTTGACCACCTGGGGTTCTTCGAGGTGCACTTAAATATAACTACATTGGGCTTTCTTTTGTGCATTTCGGCCCGGTAGGAATGCGGCCGCTGTGGCCGGGATTCGGTCCCGCTACCTCATGCTTAGCAAGCCAACACCCTAGCCGCCTGAGATACTATACGGCGGGCCAAGTAAATACGTAACATGACCAGGGTGTCGGAACGAAATGTTTTTCGTTCCGGTTTTCGTTTCGTTCCGCAGAAAAATGTTCCGTTCCGTTTTCGTTCCGGAACGAAAAATAAACGTTCCGTAACGGTTCATAACGTTATTCTTTTCAATAATAAGAACGAACGAAATACTTAATATTAATAGTACCTTTTAAAAGCAACAAAAGATACTGAACTAATACATAAAAATGCGATAATAATTGTTGGGGTTTTACGTCCCAAAGCCACGGTGTGACTATGAGGGAAGTCGCAAAAAGTTTCGAAGCAAGGACACAACATAAACTTGGTATTCATTTTTCCTCACGTTTGAATCCCGAATTTTCGTTAAGGGGGGCACACGATTTCAGAAGCAGCAGGTCGTCAAGTGTACTCGCCGATAAGCGAGACAGCTGCTCTGACAAAACGAACTTGAGTGCCGAAAATGCCCTCTCAACGCTGACTTGTGTGGCTGGCACACCAAGGGCCACTTGCGCTAACATGTACAGCTCCGGTTGCCGCTCTTTGCGCTCGTCTCAAAATTTCAACACATAAGCGACGACAACGCCCTCTCCACGACGGCCTGTGTGAAAGGCACGCGAAACTCCGCTTGAATTTAATACAAACAGCTATGGCTGCCACTTTCTTGGTTTCCAGCATTATTTCAACGCATCTTTCTTTTGAAATACCTGCCCGAGATGCGTGCTGACGTTGAACCCTGAGTTATGCATCATTGCTCACGTTGCATGACCTTGGTTGTTCCGGATCGTAAACTCTTCCCGTGAACCGAAAAACGATAAAAAATATTTCGTTTTTGCTCCGGAACGAAATAATAAATAACGTTCCGGTTACGTTTTCGTTCCGGTCAAAAATATCGTTTTTTTCGTTTTTCGTTTTCGTTTTTCGTTCCGTTCCGACACTCTGAACATGACTGCTGATCTCTCGTGGCCCTTCTTCTGCATAAGAAAAAAAAAATGCTTGTAGTCCTGTTGAGAACGCTGGTATGCGAGCTAAGAACATTCGAAATGACTGTTCCACCATTTCGCTGCACTCATGCATTATTTCGCTACACTCAGTTCGCGGACGCAATTCTGTGTCCTAGTGTTTGCATGCTTCTGCACTTAACAAACTCGGACGATGTATCTCGTTTAACAGCAGGATACGAAACATTCAATACGGCGGGATTTCAATTTATGCACCTGAATCGACACGGCCGCCAGAGTTTATTGAAAAGTTCACCCAAGTAGCATGTGCAATCAATTTTCTTTTCTTTCTTTTTTTTTACGAGTCAGAAATGACGACCCGCTAATGAATTATAGCCAGTGACCACATATTACGTTAGAATTGAGAGTTTCTTCTCCTGGACGTCACGTTTGCGTTGGGGAGCTCCATTATGGTGTGTCCCGAAATCGTGATATCAGGATAGAGGTCAGCCGTGCTGCCAAAAGCTCGCCAAGTTTGAAGTCTGCGTTATGAGCGAAGTTATAGGCTGATCCATCGCTACGTTTTGGCTATCAGTAAAAAAAAAATGATTCCCGTCAGGTTTCCATCCCGGAAAGATGTGGCTGCCGAAATCATCCTGGAAAATAACTGCACATATTCTCGCAAGGCGGCGGAAGGTTCGTGAGAAAGAAATAGTGATTCACAATTGCATCAGGAGAAAATGAGAAGGAAACGACGTATACACCTTTTCACAGAAGGCTCCATGGGCACTGCCATACCCACTGGGCTGTGCTGAATATACTTCATCGCCCCCCCCCCCTCCCCTCCTTCCCCCTGCCAAAGAAAACAAGAAGCACCGCCGAGGCTGTGATGTAGAAATTTGGGCAAGTTGAAAAAACTTCATTGCTAAACAGCGCACACCCACGAAGACAAAGGCAAAGAAACATACGACACGAGTCTTTTATTGCCGTGCCACTGCCCATTATGGCGACGCCTCCTGTGAAATGGTCTATGGTTTTCTCAGGAAAAACTAATGATGCCCGGGATATTACGTGCCAAAACCGCGATACTATTATGAAGCATGCGTTATAGTGGCGGGCTCCGGAAAACTTTGTACACCTGGTGTTCTTTAACTTACGTCTAAATCTAAGTACCAGGCCCTGTAGCATTTACGCATCCATTGTAAACGCGACGGGTCGGGTCAGCAGCCGCGAACCACTGTGCCAGAGAAATTGAATTTGTCCTGGTACGGAGAATTTAATACCAGGGCATCTGTGGTCTACTTGGGGCTTCCTGTCGTTTTATTTACTTTCGGGATGTTTTGGTAGAGTGGCGACATTTCCCTCGCGAAATGTCTTATAGCTCATGGGGTTTCTAAAAACAGACTTGCTCTTATAATGCTGCTGCTGATTAAGATGACATACATACTCACAGAATCAACTTAATGATGACGGCTTATGTTCCACATACGCCGTCATGGCTACGAGTGGCGCTGCCTAACACTCCCAGGATAATAAGTACATAAATACCCAATAAAGTGGACGGGGGGACGACCGCCTTCGTAGCTCAGTTGGTAGAGCATCGGACGCGTCGTCCGAAGGTCGTGGGTTCGGTTCCCACCGAAGGCAGGTTTGTCTTTTCGTCCACTTTAATTCCTTGCTACTTTCTCCACAATTACAATACCACAAGCAACTTCCCTTATGCTTTCCTAAGCTCCATTGCCTGTTTGCTCATTAAGTTGTTTCTAACAAATAAAGAACGAGCCCTTGACCCCTTCCCTATCGTTATACTCAGAGAATGTAATACAGGTCAGTAGACAGCCTTCCATCCATGATAGGCGTTAGCTAATACTGCGAACGATTAGAGAATAATAAGTGGGAAAAGAACGAGAACAAAAATTGTTCGGCTCCGCGTAGAACGCGAGGCATTCAAAACACTGAAATTCTAAAAGTGAAAATTTATTGAGCGCAGTTACAATTTAATGGCACTGAAGTACATATAAGAACCTACCCTGGAGGAATGCCTCGAGGTAAACGCTTCCAAACCTATGTCAGAATTGTGCACTAGTTCCCTTCACCTATTCGACATAAGTATTTTTATATGAGCAATGAAGTACAAAAATAACTGGAGCTCCTTTCGTCGCACACTTTGGAAACACAAATGGGAACACGAGTCTGTCATCCTGAGGTACCATTCCACGTTGATACCCCTTCCGAAGGGCCAAGATTGCAGTTCGCAAAATTAATCATTGTAAAAGTTAATTTGCGAAATTTCGTAATAGTAAGCGAATAAACGTTACGACGTGTCAGGCAAGTAATTCGGCTCCTGCTCAGGAGATAAATTCTGCTGGTCGCCTCCACCCTTCCCCCCTTGCACACACACACACACACACACACACACACACACACACACACACACACACACACACACACACACACACACACACACACACACACACACACACACACAACACGCGCGCGCGCTCATGCGCATGCTCAGAAGACTTTTTTTTTTCTTGAGACAGGAAGAAAGAACAGGTAACGCGAAGGCGGGAAGAGAACCGGAAGCCCGTCCTATATTTGCACAATGGAAATAATTCCTGGAGTCTTACGTGTCGTAATAATGGTATGTTTGTGACGCATGCCGCAGTGGAGGGTTCCGGAAATTTTGACCACCTGGTGTTCTTTAACGTTCATTCAAAACGCACAGTGCACGGGCCGTGTAAGGCCACTTATCGAAAATGCGACTACCGCGGCCGGATTTGATCCCGCGTAATCTGGACCAGCAGTAAAGCACCGTACTTACTGTACCACCATGGCGGACTACACAAGGAGAAGGGGGCTAAGGGAGAAAAAGGTAAGAGGAAAGAAACGAAAGAGTACACCAATAATGCCGCTTCAACACATGGTGCTTAGCTGTGGATCCGAAGCACGCGGGTTCGATTCCGGCCGCGGCGGTCGCATTTTCGACGGAGCACTGTTCGAGAACACTGTGCCAGTGCATGTTGAAGAACACCAGGTGGTTCAAATTTTCGGAGATACCCTATACCAGATGTGCGGGAGCGTGCAGCTTACCCTCCGATACCACCTGCCACTGGAGCAAACATGGAGCAGTGGGAAGTCCAACTGCACAAGGCTCAAAGACCGGCAACGTCTGGTGAACAGGGCTATATGCTATCAGCTCAGGCTCACGGCATCCTGGTACGCCGCTCACGTTGGACGAGTCTGCCGTCGACTTTCTTCCAAATAAAGTTTATTCTTCCTCCTCCTCTCCAATACGACGTCGTTTCTCTCCTCTCCTTCCTACTCTTTCATTTCCTCTCATTTCCCAATCAAGGATGGACGTCAATTGTACGCACCGATTGTTGACGTACTCACAGTCGATAACACAGTTAAACTGAACCGGTTATGATGGGCTGCAGGTCCGCAAGGAAGGTGCTGACTTGAGCAGGAAATCTGAGGCACAGTTACCTTCTGATCTAGATTAGCGTTAACTGCCTGCAGAAGAATGGACATTTACGAGGGCTGCTTTTGGCTTGCACGTCTTGACGGGGCAGCCCGCACGACGCAAGGTCCTCGTCGTCGGTTGTCAACGGACGAAAGTGCCCGATATTGCGCAATGGCTAATTCTAGAATGGCAAAGTGGAAACGCAGTTTGAAGAGATTGACATATCCTGTAATACTGAAGAGGCAAGAAGCGCTTCGTGATGCGTTTGATTGAGAATGGCGTTGCTCTAAATCCATCGCTTGACGTATATAGCGATGGATATTGTCTTCATTGCTCTATTTGTCTTTTAACTTCATCTCCTGCTAAGCTTATATCGGCGCTCCAGTGCGTCATGCTCACTTATAGCACAAAACAGTCTAAATTCCTCTGCTAGTAGGTGTCATATAAATAAATAAATAAATAAATAAATAAATAAATAAATAAATAAATAAATAAATAAATAAACACCGACTTCATTCGGCGTTGTGATAGCGGTTCTACAGCGATCTACCCTTATTCCCGACGATCTTTACCGCCTAGTTGGTTGCTATGGATCGTTACAGCACGTCCTAGTCGACATGAGCTATGACTGTATTACAAACGCCCACTGAAAAAAAAAGCGACATATCCTCCTCTTCTTTAACCCACTAAAAGCGTGTTATAAAATTTTCGATGTCCTGTGTCGCTCTTCCTGGGTTGAGAGGCTGTAGAGATGAACATTCCATTACGTGTGGCCCGCACCCGCACAACCAGGGCTGTGTATGTGAGCATGAGTCACATGTGATGATGCGGCAGAATAAAAGAAAGGGGGGGGGGGCTGGTGGTATTAGCATTTAATATCAACGGGTCTCAGTGACGTCACACGACAGGCATGTTTCGCCTGCTACTGCTTAACCTAATTCCGGGTGGCCACATTGGCTTTTTTTATTTGTTTTGACGATACCGATTTTCGAAGGTGGCGATTTTCTGCAAGCCGAGTGCAACGAAAAATCCCACCCCACTAGACAGCCTAAAGCCTCGGTGTGGTAAAGAAATAGTGTGACTGATTGACTGAAGATGTTGAAAGAAAATTTCAACGCTTTGGAAACGAGAGGAGCTTATAGCGTAACGGGGCGATACGTCAAGCTCACTTGTTTTCTGCGTGGCGAATTCAAACATTTAAAGTTGATAGTCTACTTCGTTCCTATTTCAGTAATAGGTGGTGTGGCCGGGGGGACATGCCCGAAGAGGATATTGCGGCGAATTGTGAGTGCTCGCTCGCTGTGCATTTGTCCAGAACTCACGTATCGGTAACATTTCGCCTGATTGTGTGTTCCTCGTCACACATGCTGGCGAACAGGCACAGCGCTGAGTGGAACAGTAATTAAGAACAGTTATCTCTTACAGAGCCGTAAAACACGATGTTCAAAGCATGTAAACATGCATGTACACTTGGTGCACGTCCATTGCAGACCTACTTGTTTCAATTGTATTAACAAGGAGCTCTAGTATTTTAAGAGTTACTTGCTGCGGTGACCAAATGAAGATGCAGGAAGTGACCGGCGTACCTTTAGAAAAGCGAAGTTAAATGCAACTGAACAGTCATAGACAGAACATGTTAGGTTATGGGGACTCAATGCATTTTACAGTGTAAGCTGCTACGGGCGCGTTAAAATGGCCGAAATTGGTGGCTATGGTGTCCGCCACCGCAGGTGTTCGTAACCGCTATACCGCTATCAACTTCAAGAACAGAGAGAGAGAACGTCTCGCTTGCGCGCAATAAAGTTCCTTGTCTGTCTATCATGCCTAGCCTGTTGTGACACAGGCGGAGGCTTTCATTTTGTGTTCCTTTCTATGCCTTACCATAGTATTTGTCTGCCATGTCTGTGCGGATTTGAACTCAGATCAATGGAAGCGTCGCCACTACACCCCTTCCTGACTGTCACACCTTCGTCTCTCAGTCACGGCATCGATATGGTAGGATAGGTACTGTCATCCACTCCTGACTCTTTACCACATAGCCATGCACTGTGTGTTCTCTTAGCCCCGATCCTGATATGTAGGAGTGGTGTTACAGGACGTTAGACGTTGTCAATAGCCGGTTATGGTTTAATTAACGGGGACGAGAATAAGAATAAGAAGAATAAAAATAAGAAGGACCAGAGGAAGACTATTCAGAAGGAGGAGGAAGAGAAGAAAAGGTAGGGGAACGCTAATAAGAAGGCAGCGACGACGAAGTAAAAGACGATGACAACTACGAAAAAGAAGAGGGAGCAGAAAAAAAAAGCAGATAATGGAATAGGAAAGAAAGGGCAGAAGCAGCAGCAATATAAGATTTAAAAAGAAGGATGACAGAGCGTGCAGCAAGATCTAGCGTCCGCTACCACTGCTGAGCGTCCACCGCGCAAGCTTGAGAGTCTGTACAAACTTGTACAGACTCTCAAGCTGCGTGATTAGTGTCGGTGGTAACACTGTCGTGTAAGTCATTTCCTTCGCTTACTAAATTCTCGATAAACGTGACGTTCTATATCTTCTACGCTTATTAGGTAAAATGTTGCCAGATGGTGAATTCATATTAGGACAGTGGTGAGTCACATGCACACGTGTGTGCTTCTGTACCATCAAATGTATATTCCAGCATTCGCCCTGAATGTACAGGTATTGCATACCCGGACGTACTTATGCTTTTATTGTTTTTATTCGTGTCCTACATGCATAATTATTACAGGGCCTCACTGGGTACCTGAGTGCGTGTCGGTACCTGTGCAGCGGGATCTTGCCCAAGATCGGTTATGAAGACGATGGGACGCCCTGTACGGTGAGTTTCCCCGTCTTGGAAGGAGTCTAAAGCTCGTAACTTTGGTATTTTTATTTTAATTAAGGTAGTTAGTTAGTTAGATTCAAGTAATGCAGAATCGAGGGTCCCCAAGTGCAGGGAAGCTAGCTTTACAGTTTATAAAAAGGGTCTATACCACGTGACATTGCGCGTTACGTGACTTTGGCGGAAACATGTGACGTGATCACCCCGAGTCATGTAACGCGTGTCACGTGACATGTTCCGGCCAAAATATCGCATGACTAGCAAGTGACCTGTTTCAATATGCTATCGGCCAGCTTCGCTGTGATCTGGCCTTGCGCGACCTAGCGGAAGCTGCGTACTTTTTTTTTCTGCATGGCTGCATTTTGTGTCCTCTCCTCTTTCCACGTTGGCCTGTCCATCCCATCCGCATAAGTAGTGCAGGCTAACAGACGAGGAGTTTAGATTCCACATAGCCTCCCCGCCTCATTTGTATCGCTGCCCTTAGCGCTAAATGGATAGCAGTGCGCATTCGCGCTCTGATGGCACACTTGGAAGGTTATAGTCGTCAGTCACCAATGAAAAAAAAAAGGCCTTCCAAAGAATCCTAAAATACTCAAAATAAATGCTGTCAGCCATCGTTAGATGTGACGCACATTCGCCGTTCCCTCTAACTCTATTCCTCTCCTATTTCTACCACTATCACAGAGGCTCTTCCGAAGCGGCGTCTGTCGGAACGGCGATTGCATTACGGATGTTCCACCCGATCCGAGCCTGCAAGCACCCCGCGGAAAACCTGGCGTGCGAGACAGCAAGGGCGGTGTCCAGCGTACCGGTGGCAGCGGAAGCACTGCAGCCGCGCCGACGTACACCGGGCAGGGAAGGGCCAATAATACGACCAGTGGCGCACAGCGCCCTGGCCGGTAGCCTCTGCTTCTACAAGGCGAAGTTAGCGTCGGAGGAGCAAGGAATTACGTCATGGTCGCCAGGAAAAAAAAACGAAAATAAAAAAAAAGCTTCTAAGAACTGCTGCAGCTGTTGGCATTCAAGGCATTCATATTGTTCAGATATGCTCTTGCATCGCAACCATGGGTGTGCACTCTGGTCGTTGAAACACGGCTATGTAAGGAAGGCCGCCGGGTTGAAGCCACAGAACCGGTAGCATTTGTTTCCCACTCCAATGCACTAGTTTATTCCGCTAATTCAAAGAGGACACCCGGAGCTCTACTCTTCTAGAAGCAAGTGGATTTGTCGTGACTGTACCGACATAGACTAGACAATGGACCTGTTTCGTGAGGGAGCTATAGACCTTTTCACGGGAGGCATGGAGCGCCGCCATATTGGACTGTGCACGGCAGAAAAAAGGCTTGTGTTGTCTGTTTTTTTACCTTTGTCTTCGCGTGTGTGCTCTGTTTGATAATGAAGACCTTCCAACTCACCAAAATTGCTACTACAAAACGTCGGCAGTGTTTTTTTTTTTTTGGGGGGGGGGGGGGGCGGGCTCACGCATGTGTTACCCAGCCCAGCGGGGGTCATGGCGGCACCCAAGGAGCCGCTGTTGCGGATTCGCGGAAGTGAGCGCCATTTTGCAGTGTTCTAAGAAACCACGCAGCGCGCCACCTATAGAGCTAGAAGACAACGGCGTGTGTAATGTCGAAGGAAGAGCTAAATTAATGTTCGTTCTAAAGCAAATCGCAGAAGATATTCCTAAGGTGAGCCGTCGTGTATGCGAAGCATAACGTGATAACATCAGACACCAGAAAATGCAGTCGTCACTAGCCTACACTAAGTAATAACTAGACGACACAATCTAAGCCAACAGTTAGCCAATATTGGATAGTGCTGTAAGGAACACAAGAAGTGCTGATATTAGGCGTCGAGTTCAAGGTTGATAAGTTGCAGTATAGTATCTGTCGCCGTCGGTGTAGTTCGCAGTTTCGAGCATAAAAAAGTAAAACAAAATAAGATTTCTTGGCGAGGCGGGTTTCAAAACGGGTACCCACTGTCCGAAGGGGAACCCCATGATCACTAAGCTATGCACTCGCTAAGTAACTCGGGAGATGAATTACAAAGCATAATTACTGACGTAAACAGCCAAAGTAGAACTGTGGGCTTGAAAATTAATATGCACAAAACTAAAGTAATCTTCAATAGCCTTGGACGAGCACAGCGGTCTGAGGTAGCTGGCGAGGCATTGGAAGTGGTACGTGAATATGTCTACTTAGGCCAGGCAGTGACCCCTGATCCGAACCATGAGGCTGAGCTACTTAGGAGGATAAGAATGGGATGAAGTGCATTCGGCAAACATTCTCAGAAAATGAATGGTAGCCTACTATTGTCTCTGAAGAGGAAAGTGTATAACAGCTGCATATTACCGGTACTCACCTACGGGGCACAAACTTGGAGGCTAAGTAAAAGGGTTCAGCTTGAATTGAGGACGACGCAGCGAGCAATGGAACGGAAAATGGTAGTTAGTTGCTCCCTTACGGGGAGTAAGTTACTTACTCCTTTACTCCCTTAAGGGACAAGAAAGTGGAGTGGGTTAGGGAGCAAACGCGTGTTAGAGACAGGTTAATAGAGAATAATAAGAAGAAATGGACGTGGGCTGGCCAATGCGAAGGCGAGACAATCCCTGGTCATTAAGGGTAACAGAGTCACAGTGGATTTCCAGAGAAGGCAAGCGTGGCAGAGGACGGCAGACAGTTAGGCGGGCAGATAAGATCAGGAAGTTTGCGGGGATGAATTGGGCCCTAGTTAGCACACGACCGGTATAATTGGACATCTGTGGGAGAGGCCTTTGCCCTGCAGTGGGCGTAGACGGGCTAACGACGACGACGACGATGATGATGCATTTGCGCTTGCAGAACATCCACTTTTGCTTGCGCTGTACCGACGATTTCAACTCGAATTGCTATGGGCGAGAGAAAGAGAAAATGCGAGCAACGGAGGGTAGGAGAACGAAAGCACGAAAGAAAGAGAGAAAGAAAGGTGGAGGAAAGAGATACACTATGAGAGAGCTAAAGAAACACAAATCTCGGGTTGTGCAGAAGGGAAAATCGCACCCGCACTTGCCTTCGAGCCGATACCCACATTGCCCTCACCTCATTGCGACATGATAGTGACCGTGATAACCATAGTGCTGCATGATAGTAAAACCACGATATCGTGATAGTGTTAATGAGTGATAGTGGTCGTACAGCTAGAGTAAGAGGACAAAGAAGCTAGTGGCACAGCGACGCCATAAGCTCAGCTGTTTGACCGGTGTTCGCGACCGTAGGCCAGTAAAGCTGCTTCAATTTCTAGCAGCGAAGCTGCTTAAGCTAGCCGTAATTTGTCAGGCGTGCCAGTTTGAACATCGATGCTGCTTAAGCTATAGCCGTAATTTGTCGGGCACCATGCAATACCACGTGACATTGCGCGTCATGTGACTTCGGCGGAAACACGTGACGTGACATTTTGTTATATGGTTCTGGCGGGAACATGTGACATGATCACCCAAAATCACGTAACGCGATGTCACGTGACATGTTCCCGGCTTCCCGCCAAAATATCACATGACTAGCAAGCGAACTGTTTCAATAAGCTATCGGCCAGTTTCGCTGTGATCTGGCCTTGCGGGACCTAGCGGAAGCTGCGTACTTTTTTTTTTCTGCATGGCTACATTTTGTGTCCGCTCCCCTTTCCACATTGGCCTGTGCATTCCAATCCGCATAAGTAGTGCAGGCTAGCAGACGAGTTTAAATTCCACATAGCCTCCCCGCCTTTCACTCATTCGTATCGCTGCCCTTTGCGCTAAATGGTTAGCAGTGCGAATTCGCGCCCTGGTGAAGCACTTGGAAGGTTATAGTCGTCAGTCACCAATAAAAAAAATTACACCATCTCCTGCTAAAGGGAACCATGTGTGGATGCGAAGCAGCGGGGAGATGGTTAGCTTGAGCGGGATATGGTGTAATTTTATTGAGAGGACGAATGAGAATCTATAAGAGAAGAGAGAGAACGCGGGGGTTGCGTGATGGCCCGAGCGTTCATCGCGGCTCTGCAGAGGAGAGAGAATGAGGCAGGCGAGCTCCGTCATTTTCACACCGCGGAACTAACGTGGCGCCCCCAGCGGAATATGCAGCTGTCGCACCACCTGTCGTGCGCGCCGCTCCGTAGAGTAGAGGCTTCCTAGAGGAGAGAGGGGGGAAGAGCGTAGGAGAGGGGAGAGGGGGAAGGGTATGCGCATGCGCAGTGGGGGGTGGACGCCGTGGGAGGGAGGGACAGAGCCCCCGTCACAAGCTGCTTCGCATTTAAAAGGCCTTCCAAAGAATCCTAAATACCCAAAATAAATGCTGTCAGCCATCCTTAGCTGTGACACACATTCGCGGTTTCCTCTAACTCTATTCCTCTCCTATTTCTACCACTATCACAGAGGCTCTTCCGAAGCGGCGTCTGTCGGAACGGCGATTGCATTACGGATGTTCCACCCGATCCGAGCCTGCAAACACCCCGTGGAAGACCTGGCGTGCGAGACAGCAAGGGCGGTGTCCAGCGTACCGGTGGCAGCGGAAGCACTGCAGCCGCGCCGACATACACCGGGCAGGGAAGGGCCAATAATACGACCAGTGGCGCACAGCGCCCTGGCCGGTAGCCTCTGCTCCTACGAGGCAAAGTCAGCGTCGGAGGCGCAAGGAATTACGTCATGGTCGCCAGGAAAAAAAAAACCGAAAATAAAAAAGCTTCTAAGAACTGCTGCAGCTGTTGGCATTAAAGACATTCATATGTTTCAGATATGCTCTTCCATCGCAACAATGGGTGTCTACTCTGGTGGTTGAAACACTCGGCTATGTAAGGAAGGCCACCGGGTTCAAACCACAGAACCGGTAGCATTTATTTCCCACTTCAATGCACTATAGTTTCTTCCGCTACCTCAAAGGGGACACCAGGGGCTCTACTTTTCTGGAAGCAAGTGGATTTGTCGTGACTGTACCGACACAGGCTAGACGATGGTCCTGCTTCGTGAGAGTGCTTTAGACCTTTTCACAGGAGGCATGGAGCACCGCCATATTGGGCTGTGCACAGCAGTGAAAAGGCTTGTGTTGTCTGTTTCGTTGCCTTTGTCTTCGCGTGTGTGCGCTGTTTGATAATGAAGACCTTTCAACTCGCCAGAATTGCTAGTGCAAAACCTCGGCAGCGTTTTCTTTTTCTTTTTTTTGAAGGGGCGGGGGGTTCTACATGTGTTGCCCAGCCCAGCGGGGGTAATGGCGGCTCCCATGGAGCCCTTTGTGAAAATGTGTATAATCTGCGCATGCGTGGCGTCGGTGACGAAGCGCGCGCCATGTTTTTTCGTGGTCAGCGTGTGACGAGAATGGTGAACCCTGGTGTATACTATCGCATGCCTCCGCGACGTTCTACCGCTGCGTGGTGGAGGATCGCGGAGGCGCGAGCCATTACTTTTGATTTCGGTGATCCTCCCTGGTGGCGCTTTTCCCTTCATGAAAAAGGGTCTATTCAAGCTTCGCTGGAAAAGGAAAGCATGAGCAGATTAAGCAACAAGCCGCTTCTAATGCTTCACGTTTATTTCAGGCTGCGGTTGTGATGCATATCTTAACGTGTTTTTACGTATATGGTTCTAAGAATTGCAAACACTATTTTCGTTCGCCGTTCCTCCGCAGAGACGGCGCTGCCGCTGTTTTGGATTCGCGGAAGTGAGCGCCATTTGAAGTGTCGTAAGAAACCACGCAGCATGCCGCCTACAGAGCTAGAAGACAGCTGCGCGTGTGTAATGTCGAAGGAAAAGCTAAGTTAATGTTCGTTCTAAAGCAAATCGCGGCAGATTTTTCTAAGGTGAGCCGTCCTGTATGCGAAGCATAACGTGATAACACCAGACACCAGGAACAGCAGTCGTCACTAGCCTACGCTAAGTAATAACTAGGCTACACAGTCTAAGCCAACAGTTAGCCAATATTAGATAGTGCTGTAAGAACACAAGAAGTGCTGATATCAGGCGTCGAGGGCGCACTTATGTCCGCATCGACTTTCTGTGAAGTTTTCTTACAAGTTAGGTTATCCTTTAGTTTCTATATTGCAGTGATCATTGTTTTGCGTGACATTCTTTAGTTTACACGTTGCATAAGTAAATATTTTCCCCTTTCAAAGCATATTCTTATGCGCTTGTTACAATGGCTGAAACTGATAGCGATGGTGTCTGCCGCCGCCATCACCGGTGTCCGTAACCTCTATGAGCTTCAATGAGGAAACAAAATCCACGCATCTCCACGAGGCGTATCATGACGAGTGGGCGAAGCACTGGGGATCAGTCGGTGTTACCGCAAATCACCCGTGACATTGCCCACTCGCGCATGTAAATGAGTGACAACGCGTGTGTATATTTACACACGCTTTGTCATTCATGCTCCTGGTCTTTATGAGATCAGGAGCCCTTTAATTATTGAAAACGCTCGGCAGGCAACTGCATTACTGAAATGAGGTTGAATGAAAAAAAAAAAAAATGTTGGTTTTTTTTGTAACTACGTACAAGTGGCGGTTTCGCAGCTTCTCTAATCGTCTAAGTTGATCTTTTCTTTTCTTTTATAATTTTTCTGTCTCAGTTTTCTCTCATCTGATCTTACAAATCTTTCTAGTTTTGCCTGTTATTTTGTTGTGCCGTTTCCTGCATTCTGCTTGCTTTCTTCCTCTGCTGTTTGCTTTGGTCAGAAATCGCACATGTCGCATATCACATCCCCTTACAGAATGAACAAAGACGACCTAGGAAGATTGAGGCTTAAATACCTTTACATAGGTGACCCCAGTTTATTTTCGGCGATTCGCAACAGTATAACTTGTTGACTATGCACTTTTTCGCGGAGGTGAAATTCACTGTTTTCAGGACTAGATTTTTCGGGCAGTTAATCATGGCGATGCTACTATTAAGGAATACGAGAGTTACAGCACAGAACATGTGTTTTTCAAAAGATAGCCGAGAAGCCGTCCCACCCATGTGGATGGTAGCGGAGATGGAGCACATCACGCAGCGTTACACATATGTATTCACTTTCATTACTTCGTAATGGTACCGAAGATAACTTGCGATACTACCAAGATGTACGTTTATTGGTTGGCTTTAACGCTAGATTATTGGCCAAGTTTATGTCTACAGACAGGTATCATATCTTCCCCGATGAATCACCTACCTACCGCTTCCCAAAGGCCTACCTAAATTAGAAGTGCCTTTGAGGCTTTTTAAATGTGTAGCATATCTTAGCGAACTTAAGCACCTTGACCGTATCTATCTATCTATCTATCTATCTATCTATCTATCTATCTATCTATCTATCTATCTATCTATCTATCTATCTATCTATCTATCTATTGTGCGATGTCAGTGCACGTTAGAAAACCGAGATGGTCAAAATTTCCGGAGCCCTCTGCTACGGCGTCTCTCATAATCATGCCCGATTTTGGGACGTCAAAACCCCACAAATCAATCAGTTTGTCTAGCCGCCTCATCTCGGTGCTCGGCCGGTCGCCTCGTTCACCTGGCGTACTCAAATATTTGGGACGTTGGGTATAAATGTATGAAGTAAAGGAACGACTAACCTGATGCATCACTAACATGGTATACTCGCCATGTACGTCACGGTTAACGATACCACAACTACGCGCAATTCTCTGCACCTCATACGGTGAACTTGTGCCAGGATCGGCCTACACACAGAACGGCCGGCTTAAAGAGCTCGGCTCTTATAGCGGGGAAGGAACACCATTTGTCCTCACTTGCGATTGAAATGTATACATGAGAGGGACGCAGACATGCACGCAACTTGCCCAGCGGTAGCGGGGAATGAAACGCAGGCCCTCAAAATGCCAAGCGAGCACGCTACCACTACGCTACGGTGGCTCCTCCCGCACGATTTATACAGAGTAAATTAACCTCTGTGCACGTGCAGTTGTAACGATAATAATGCTTGTGTAATGTGAGTCGCGCTTCTAATGTGTGATAAGCACTATCGTGGCAATACATATGTTCGTCTACCATTCGGTAAGCTTTATCGCAACTTTGCTCGATCCTATAGGAATACTTCAACGAACAACACTTATGAAGCACATCAACGCACCCTAACGCAACTCGGACGTTTGTGTTGGACTAACGTGGGTTCCAACGTTACGTCGTACCATGCATCACCATACCTTCGCCACGGTGCTGTTCACGCTCCTGGTTAGCTTATGTTAATCATGATCATGAGTAGGTACTCGTGCGCCTTGAACAAAGACCTTGATTCTACTCGTCCCACTTGGATGAATGCCGAATACTTCGTAATAGGCAAATTCGTTATAGGCGATTTGCTCGCTGACTCCTTCGCACGACACCGATTCCACCAGACGTGGGATCTGCAGGATTCTCTTTCTTTGTTTACTTGGCCAACTAAGTGTTGAACCTCATAATGCCGCGCAGACAAATGTCTACGCTGTGCAGACACTGTGATACAAATGGTTGTCATACACAGTCGACGAGAAAGCATTAGGATACTGAATCCCACGACCGTCAACCAACCCCGTCAACATCAAATGCACTGGTGTTCTGGCAGGTTTTTCCAACGAAAATTGCCAAGGGTAAATAATGATTTCAAATATAGATGAACTGCCTCAGGTGCACGGAGGGAGATATATGCAAGACCCCCTCGGTTAATATGAACCATGGCGGAAAGGAAAGGCGCGCAGACACTGACACAAGCTACTAGACAACACAAACACCGTGTTCTCATCTCTCTTGTGTACTTTGTTGTGTCTACTCCTCTACTCTTCCATCCGTGTCTGCACACCCCCCCCCCCCCCCCCAACCCCCGCTCACTCCTTTTTGTATTTTTGTTTTGCGCAGTGAGCCCTCAGCAACACCCTTAGCCCTCTTTCGCTCCGATATGAACCAACTCTAGAGCGGGACATATGGGCCCTATTTTTCTTTGGCAATAAGTTCCCGGCTTTCAGATCTGTAATCTTGTGATCAAGAAGCTATAAACGGCGCATATAGAGTATTTTAAATAATGTTTCTTTCCTTTTTGTGTCCGTCGAGGGGTTAAAATAGAAGACTACGGTTAAAATAGAATACTACGTGACAGTATTGATTACTTTCATGGAGTTTTTAGATAACGTATTTTCCCTTGTTAATGACCATGAATATACAGTCGCATTCGGAGGTGACCTGAATATTGATATGATAGTAGTCGCAAATGAGTAAAAAGATAGTGCCACACTTCCCGGTTACCGCTGTTTATTGATTAATGTCTCCACTACGCACTCGAGTGCAACACCAATAGACCTGTCCATAACAAACTTCTCTTTCCATTCCGTACTTTCTGGAATTTGCAGCGATCACGTATACCTACATATACTAGGGCACCCCAGTTCGGGTGCACACTTTGACGAGACTGCTTTTGGCATATAGAATCGAACTGTACAATTAATTATGACATTTGTAATGAAAATTGAGCAAAGGCAGTGGAATCGCCTTCTTTATCCCCCTGCGCTTATTTAGCTCACGAGTATATTATACAGTGTGCGCGTGCACGTGCGGGATTTAAGGCGCCGGCACTCAATGCGGCAAAATGTCTCCATTTTTTCGTCAGAATTCGCCGCCGCTTGGAGACGGCTCTCGTAACCGACGAGCTGGCCGATCATCATTGGGGTGTTGGGAACGATGCATGCACTTGCCGATGGACTTGACACCTGAGCCAAAACCATACCCATCATCTTTGACAGAGGGGGGAATGGTACAAGGCTTGATCCCTTTTGGTCCAATCTCGCCCCTCAGAGAAGATGCCGCACCTGTATTAGCGAAATGTATTCTGTCTTTCTGGCGACATTAACGCACGTTATATCGAGCGGGACTCGCAGTTTTTCATTACAGTCATAAAAAACCCACAAAAAAAAAACAAGTGCTGCATGTTCGACTTTCTTTTCTTTCAATTCTCCTCTGTGGCCTAATTTTGCGGTATATTACTCCGGTGGTGCATTACACGTATACGTGTCTAATAATTAACCTATTGATGTCTCATACCCTGACTACTCTCTTGTCCGTCCTCACAAATTTCACCCATCACTTAACATAGCACTCGTGGCGTGAGTGAAAGAAAAGAAAAGAAAACCCTTCTCCAACGGCATAAAAGACAAGAAACCAAGATTTGCTTTCAAGCGGCGTGATTATGCTTGCTCATGTCGTTAACTGTCCAACATTGATCGATTGATGCAGACTGACAAAACCAATGTCGATGACCAAGTTGGTCAGCTTCCGGAGCTTGTCTCGAGCAGCTTGCATGTGCAATTTCGTTCCACAATGCGCATATTAACAACACTGTTAATATCCCCATTGACTTTCGTATGAACTGGCATACGCACTAAAATATCAACATTACGCACGCAGAGAGTCAAGAAGTTATCGGTCTAGTCACTGAAAGGATAAGCTATGTCGCTTTCAAAGTCTCTGTAAACGCCTATATGTGCGAGGTGACAATTCATCTTACGTTTCTCTAACTAACTAACTAACTAACTAACTAACTAACTAACTAACTAACTAACTAACTAACTAACTAACTAACTAACTAACTAACTAACTAACTAATTATTAGCTAATTAATAAATGAATGAATTTACTAATTAATTAACTAACTAACTAACCAAATAAATAAATAAATAAGGATGGTGGTGCTAGACATGAGCAAAAACGTAAGCATTACGTTAGCATTATGCACATTTATTTTCGCCACTCAGCGTGAACGACGCGACGCTTCCCTTGCACGTTCTGTCTTGAGTCACATTTTTTTCAAGTGTCTGCTCAAAACAACGACTTCTATACACGTGGCATGACGTGTGACAAGCCGTTGTCTTCACTGACCTATTCTTATGGGAACAAGTGTCGCCTGTGATGGTCGCAAGCAAAACTAGTCATTGTGCCCTACTGTCAACAGCTGTCGAATCATATGTCTCAGGTGTTCTTTCCGTCACTGTGTGAATATGGCTGCGAAATAACTGGTTTTCTATTTGTTGGTTAAGTTTATTTTCGTTGCTTACTTTGCTCAGAGACAATACTCTGCGCAAATGACGTAAGTTATGTAAACCACTGCTGAGACTCCGCTAACCCTGCCCTTCGCTTCGGGTTTAAATAAAATATGAAAAAAATTTCGTTTGGTTAAAAGGACCCTGACACGAATTTTTTTTCGTATTGTCGGCCTGATAAAAGCATCGTATTCTAGAGACCGACAAAAGAGTATCGTGGTGCCTCGGAACGCAGTCGATATATTTTTAATATACAAGTATATACCTTAAAAGCCCATTCTCGGTTTTGATGTTGAGGGGGCGGTTTCACAGTGACAGGTCAACGCAGTCGGAAGCACGTCTAAGTCACGTGGAGACAACTCTTGACGGAGCCGCAGCAACTCTGTCGGCTGCCGTCAGCGGCACGTGGTGCGCGCAAACAACGCCGATTTCATCATCGTCTGGGGACACCGGGAGTGATTTCGGGGACATTTAGGCGAGTGTGCTCGTACGTAATCGTATTGTCCATTGCAATAAGGCTGGCTTGTAGATCCTGGGAGACGAAAAACTCAGAATCAAATTAAAATAATTTATACGCGTTGCCTGGCTCAGGTGCGTAGAGTGCGCTAAAAATTGCATCTCAAGAAAACGAAAAATGTCCCCGTTGTGCCGCCTCAAAATCGTGTTAGTGCTGCCTTTAAGGAAAACGCGCTATTTTCTGCAGGCCCTTGCGGTGGCGCGTTGATTGATGATGATTGTGGTTCGGTTAGGGAAAGGGTACTAATTTCTGCTTAAATTAAGGGTTCAGCTTAAATTGAGCACCACGCAGCAAGCTATGGAACGGAAAATGGTAGGTGTAACCTTAAGGGACAAGAAGAGAGCGGAGTGGGTTAGGGAACAAACGCGTGTTAGGGACACATTAATAGAAATTAAAAAGAAATGGGCGTGGGCGGCCCATGTAATGCGAAGGCAAGACAACCGTTGGTCATTAAGGGTAACAGAGTGGATTCCTAGAGAAGGCAATCGTGGCAGGGAGTGGTAGAAGAAAGTTAGGTGGGCAGATGAGATCAGGAAGTTTGCGGGGATAAATTGGGCCTAGTTAGCACAGAACAGCGATAACTGGAGATCTGTGGGAGAGGCTTTTGCCCTGCAGTGGGTGTAGACAGGCTGATGATCATGATCATGATAATGATGGTGATGATGATGATGACGACTAATTTCTGCAGCCCATGTCGGGAGCACGGCTTAGCTTCCGAGGGGGTAGGGAAAACGGAATGAAATAGAAAGAAGAGGAAGGCCGTAGTGTAGTGCTCTGGAGCTTTTGACCACATGCGATTCTTTAACATGCAGTGACAACCGCACCGTACCCGGGCCTCTGGCATTTGCGACTCCATCAAAAAATGCGACCGCCGCAGTCGGGACCGAACCCGCGTGCTGCGGATCCCCAGTCAAGCCCCATAACTGTTAAAGACCGCGGCGGATAAAACTGATACAAGTTCAAGCTAGGACTATATAGCGGTTTGAGAAATGCGTGCGTGCCAGCTCTTCACAGCATGGTTGCTTCCGAGAAAATGTATTAAAACTTGTGGTTCCGTCTAATGTTGGTAATTGGTTATTTGTATTACATTATTTAAAAGGAGGTCCTAAAGCGGGAAAGTGTTAAGACAGGACAAAAGATCAATACACAAAATCAAAAATTATGTTGAACAGACGAATAAAAAAAATCAGGAACTTAAAATTAGCTATCAGTAACATCAGAACGCGCAAACGAATATTTAGGTACTAAAAGGGGTGAGCCTACCCATGAAAAGGAAATTCTTCGTAGAATAGGACTGGGATGAAGCCCATTCGGGACGCATTCCCAGATCATGACTGGAAACTTGCCGCTCTCATTAAGCGAAAAGTATTGAATCACGCAGCGTGCAATGGAAAGAAAAATGATAGGTGTAACGTTACACGCTAAGAAATAAAAAGCGACCGCAATGGATCAGGGAACAGGCAGGAGTAGGTGATATCATTATATGAATTTAAAAAAATCAAGATATTTAGAAGTGGATTTGCGAAGGAAGTGGTTTAGAAGTGGATTAGAAGTGGATGCGGTTGACAGATAACAGATGGAGATTGAGAGCGACGGTATAGGTACTAACAGAAGGAAAACACAACAGAGGCGCGCAAAAGGTCAGACTGAAGCGATGAAATTAAGAAATTGGCCGGCATAAATTGGAACCAACTCGCTCAGGATAAGACAAACTCGAAATTGTTGCGAAAGGCCTTCGTCCTACAGTGGCCTTAAGATAAGCTGATGATGATGATCATGATTTAAAGGGACACTACAGTAAAAAAAGCGATTTTCCTCGTGTAGTAAACCCTTTTCACATTACTAAGAGCACTAAGTTCACGCCTAGAAGATGCTCGGATAGCCCCGCCATGGTGGTCTAGTGGCTATGGCACTCGGCTGCTGATCCCAAGGTCGTGGGATCGAATCCCGGCTGCGGCGGCTGCATTTCGATGGGGGCGAAATGTTGAGGCCCGTGTGCGATGTCAGTGCATGTTAAAGGACCCCAGGTAGTCGAAATTTCCGGAGACCCCCACTACGGCGTCTCTCATAATCAGAGCTGGTTTTGGGACGTTAAACCCCACAAATCAACAAAGACGCTAGGTTAGCTAGAAAATGCGGAAAATTGAAATGACGAAGCCTGCTTGAAGGTTCCCGCACAAGACGTCATAGTCTTTGAAAGCGCCTACAAATGCCTACAGAATTGTTCATGGTAAGAGAGATATACACTGCGTTCTTATCAACCCAGACGTGTTTTGAACACTTTGACAGAGCCAACCTGGCGAGATTAGGAAAAGAAATTAGACTATTGGACTCGGGTTCGTGACGCCATCCCTCAACGTTTCGTCGCGCAATTCAAAGATGAGACTTCGACCTTGATTTCCTCTTCGAATATGGAGCGTAAACTGACGAAATTAGCGACAAAATAAAGTCCCCGAACAATAAATTGTCTGACTAAACCACTTTGGTGTTTCGTTTTAGTATACATTCATGTTGCAATCAGAAATTTTGGGTGCCACAATGATTTGGCACTGTACCTTCTTTTTTATAACGCAGTGAATTCCCACACGGGGCAGAACAATCCGAAAAAAAAAGTTAAAACCAAAAAAGAGCCTTATATTTGATACCTTTCAACGGAATCTTTTGGTTTCTCGGCTGCGTCGGACTTTCCATACGACTTCATTAGGAGTATAATTTCCTGGTTCGCTTTCCTGGTTTCCTGGTTCAGGTGGATCCTCAAGCCCAGCGATATGTTCTGTCCTGATCCTTCTTTTATGAACACGTTTTTCAATATACGGGGTTATACCACTAATATGAATGGACTTCGAACTTTCACACACCGTTCTTTCTCACTTCCGTGTTTTGAAAACGACCACACAAACAAAAAGTCAACAATATAACCAGCCAACCATAAATTCAAAAAGAAAGATGCCACCCACTTCGCCCCGACCCAATTAAAAAAATCGTCTGTGCTGGAACAACCTAGATTCAGTTCACTCAGGTATTTTTCGAGCGGAAGATACCGGAGCGTCGGCACCTCGTTCGGAACGTCGCAGACGTCGGAGACTCTCAACGGACGCGACACTGCGACGCCTTATGCAAGCGTCACGCTTCGCGGAGCAAGCAAAACGTTCGCCCGCAAAGCGTTCGTAGACAAAACGCTTGTCCACCGATTGTTCGAGTAATATGATCGCGTACCGGCTAGGGCGGAAGGACAGTTGCCAGCCTTTCCCTTTCCATTGTTTACGCCTAATTGTTGACTTTGCACTGGCGCGCGGACGACTGGAAGACGTCAGTTCCGCAGGCGCTCTCGCCTGGTCTTCGTATGTCGTCTGCACTCTGAGACGCACTGCCGAAGTGCTGGAGGCGACGGGCAAGGACGTTTGCGCAGTGAGCTGACATGAAAGTTTCGGTCGTGACGCTGTTGCTTTGCGCGGCCGTCTTCTGCGCGCAGCTGCAGGAATCGGGTGAGTCACGGAAGGAGCTCCGTGCATGCTGTGAGATGCTTTAGAGGTGCTCAGTTTTCTGTACCGTCTAAGCTGGACAGCAGCGAACGTTTTGAGTTCCGCGCGCGCAGTCTCTTACCATCGGTATTTAAAGGGAAAAGATCTGGACTACAATGCGCACACTATGAATCGCAACTAAGGCCATCTTCCGCTCATCTATAGTATATGCTAAATGTATTACGTCATGTCTTGAGCCGAAGAATAAAACGGCACAAGCTCTACCACTTGTGCCATTGTGAACAAGTCTTCCGTGTGGGAGCCGGAATGTTAATGCACGTTTTTGTTGGTGTCCAGATCTCTCCTTTTCAAATATGCGTAATCGCTACCTGACGGGCGTCCGTCATGCTGTCGACTTCATTCCACCATAGATGTAGGTTTGGAATATGACACTTGTCTCGTGTGAAACTTGCAGTGGTCTTCGATGACGATGCATCGTGACGTAATACGGTGGAGAGAGCGAAATCGCGCGATTCCAAGACACAGTCCTATTGGTCGCGTGACAAGATTGCCGAGCTGTCGCTGCAGGCCTAGCTCCGACACTTCCGCGCAGTGAGAGAGGCAGTGTCTGCGTTTTCGTCACATTATGATAGCCATTAATTTCTACACTTTGCGGTGTTCTTCCGTTGCTGTAAAGCGATCAAGTTGTTTTTTTTATTATTATTCTTGTCCTTCACCTAGGACAGTGTTAGGCTGCGAACTTAACTGCAAAAGCAAACTATAGAACTGCTCGTTGAAAAATTTTCGGCGCGTAGATCCTTCCTCAAAACACACGGCCTGCATGCATGGTATGCATAAGAGAAATAAGTGAAAGGGTGGTTATACTTTCTGGATCCATACCCTTTTATAGCTCATAAGGAAATTTCCCATCTTGGAAATTCTTGAATAAGGTAACAGGAAAGTGTTCTTTAAGCTACAGTGCACTTGAATAACGCCCTCTTAGACCGCTGGTATGTGAGCGTGCAACGATTGCGAGTAGAAATACCATCTTTGTACGTTTTTCTCATTCCGGTTGGTCATTCAGATTATATTTGCTATCGAATGAGTCTTATCTGCTAGTAAAACAACTAAAAAGCAATGTTATATTTAATATATCCGCAGTGCAATGACTGCTTGTTATTTCGATAAAAGTACGATTCTCTGCATGTCATGTCGTTGTTTCTTGTAACCGGAAACATGAGGAATGTTAAGGAAATAGAGAAACATTATTTGAGCTACCGCACTTCAGGTATGAGCGTTTTGGCCCTACGGAGATTGAAGTTCGCCAGGCATAATGCTGCGAAAATTATCCTGCACGGCTTGACTTCACTTTTACGTGAAGTGCAGAGTAGGATAAGGAATCTGAAGATCCCCCTTTTTGTTTCTTCCTCAGAGAAGATTATCTTGAGGTCCTGTTTGTCAAAATGAGAAGAAAACTAGTATCCTTATTTTTTAAAAGTAGCCACGTAAAAAAAAAATAGAATTGCGGAGGAGGAGCGCCCATAAAAAGAAGAATACTTACGTTACGTTTTGGGTCCTCCGTGTTGTAAGGAGGAATTTGCAATCAAACTGTTTGCTCAGTTATGCGAAGCCGCCAGTTTGCGTGTGGTGAAACATTGCTTTACCTTCATCACTGATGCAAGGCATGCTTCTTTGAAATGACATGCCACCAATGTTTTTCGAAGCCTTAACATCTTTTAGACTCCGTAAAATGACACAAAAATTGAACGCTACTTCTTTGTTGTTTTCATGTCTTGCACTAATGTAATGCCAAATGCAAACTCGAACAGAAGCTCAGAAGCTCATGGGGGTAAGAAGGGGGGTGGTATAGAGCCTTGAATTGATCGTTAAAAACGATGTAGAACAGGGGATGCCGCTGGTGACAACGTTTCGACATGTGGACTTGTCTTCGTCAGGAAGGCGGTTGCCGTCCTGATGAAGGCGGTTGCCGTCCTGATGAAGGCGAGTCCCCTTGTGGAAACGGTAGCTTCAGTGACATTCCCTGTTCTCCATCGTTTTCAACCACGACCGTGGGTCGTTTTCAACGACCTCCTCATCGCTAAAGCTAATATGCTCATTATGCTGTGGCTGCCACGCCTCATGCCCTATACAAATATTCCTTGTAGCTTCTCATCACACATAACTCGAAATGAGGGTTCAGGAGTATTAGCTATCGATATTAGACAGCTATTACTGACACTTAAAAAAAAAAACCTCTCACTTTTGTTACAGTTATAGCAAAGACAAAATGACAAAAGCATCTACCGACAGTTTACTGAAGCTACTCTCACATTTAATGGTTATAACGTACGCAGCAGTTGCCCGTAGACATTGCTCTAAGCCACAAAAATACGTGATTCCGTTTCAGGGGCCATTTTTAAGAAGCAGAAGTGTGGGAAGATCGTATCCAGCAAATTTGTGAGTAATGCGCACATCGAGTTTTCGTTTTGGGCGGGCAGTGCGACTGCTTGCTGCACGGCATGTCAAGTGTGATCCCCGTAGCTCCTCGAGCTCAACGTTCGCTTCCATGTTTTTCTCAGACGAATTTCTTCGGCCGCGCACTGTACTGCAGTTACCTGTGCCGATCGTTCCCTCCGAGGATGGAGCGTGAGTTCGACGGGACACCATGTTGGGTAATTTCTTCTCAAGTTTTCATTTATTTGTTTAATTTTAAGCGTGCTGGAGTTTCGAAGAAGACGTCGGCGTGCGCAGTCGGACGCCAGCGAATGGTTAAGGAATAATAAATAAATAAATAAATAAATAAATAAATAAATAAATAAATAAATAAATAAATAAATAAATACGACTAAGACACGGTATGAAGTGGTGGAAAGGAAGCACCGTTCCTGCTAGACTGTTATTTCAACAACCTTCCTCTTACAGAGTATGTTTCTCAACAGGCTCCCCTTCCCCAAACCCATCTTTTTTCAAAAAAATTAATCTACGCTTAGATTCCAGGACCCAGTAACGCACCAACCAAGCACCCTTATAAATTCGAATGTGGATTTAATCAGGCTGGGAATCACATCTGAAAACTAAGAGCGCTGGCAGGTGTGCAGAGCTTACCAAAACCAAAAAAGTAAACGTAGAGAAATGCAGGGTCGTATAATGTACCAAATGGTTACATATTGTCTAACGACGAGAAATAAGTGTCTTGTAACGCCGTTCACATACCTAAATACTAGCGCCAGGCAAGGGAGCAAAGTAAAAATGTAAAAGTACGGAAGTAAATACAAAACGTATGGTGCTAAAAGATAACCACCGCCATAAATGCATCTAACAATGGGAAACAGTGGCACAGCCGGAAGTATTTTTCAGCGGTTGTTATACAGTGTTTCGGGGAGTGTTATGCGATTCGGTGTGTAAATTTTACGGGCAGAAAGAAATGTGGAAAGTAGGAGAGAGTGTGGTTGTGCAGCACTAATAATATTGCGAGAAGAGTTTTCTCACCGCAACACTCCCTCTAGCTACGCCCCTACTGGGAAAGAAGGCGTGAGAGTTACGATTGGAAGAAAACGAGAAACTTTCCGGCGGGACTCTTTGAAGACGCGAGCCGCGCATTTGAATGGACAGTTGTGGAACATTATTAAGTTCATTCTACTTTGTAAAAAAAAAAAAATGAATTGATCGATGTAATCCAGACGCGAGCGAAAAGGTCTCATAATAATAATAATAGTTGCTGAAGTTTTACGTGCCAGAACAACTACGTGATTATCAGGCACGCTGTATTGGTGTGGATCCGCAAATGTTGGCCAACGGCGGGTTCTTAAATGGACACTGCAGCACGTTTTGAACATAGTCTGAGAACCGCGCCGGGCAGTCGTGGAGGCCCCGGCGTACACGCGTGGGCCAAATTGTGCGCCGCGTGTAGTTTGGTTTCAAATGCAGCTTGCAATCGCTCACTCTCCTTGCAAGAAATGACGTCGCAGGTGTCACAGACTCCGTCGCTCAACTTCTTTTGTTTTTCTGTAAGAAATATACATACGTTTTTGTTTTGTTTTTTTTTTTTGCTCCTTGAACTCGAAACGAAGCAACAAAGCATTACCGCGGGCATTTCTGCGATTACGGAACCGCTAATGCTGGCTCTTCTTCAAGTGAAGGAGTCAATGTTCCTCGTGAGCCAGATGTTGGTGCAACGCACCAACATTTGGCTCACGTCTTTTTACGACCGTCCATAACTGATGGGCACCGATTTTAGACTATGTTAAAGTATTGTCGCAGGACCCCTTTAATGTACACCTAAATCGAAGTACATGAGCCTCTATACCATTTGCGTCCTCATTTTAAAATGCGGCCGTCACGGCCGGGATCGAAGAGGCGTCTTTCAGTTCTGCAACCAATCACTGTGTGACCACTGTACCACAACGGCGGCTAAAGATGTCGCAGTAAGACGATATATGCACTCTCGCGAACTGTTGGTATGGAGTGAGTTGCAGAGAGATGAAGAAGTGTGCTTTGGAAAAAGGCGGCGGTCGACAAGTCCCCAATGACGCCTTTTAGTAAACGAGTGCGAAAATACCCCGTACTTTCAAGCAACTGTCCTCGTATCGCGTACATCTGGCAGCTGTGTATTGCATCATTCACATTCTTTGCGGCTGTTCGTACAACAATGCGGCACTCAGTCATCGCTTCGAAAACTCCATCACAGTTCTCCTGTCAACAATTTACTGTGGGGCTTCACCAGGAGTAGTGCATTTTTAATGGGTTCTTTACTGGAAAGGCAAGCTGTGGTTTTGCGGTCTAACTATGATCAACACGCATTCGACGAATAGCATCGTAGCGGATGCGTCAAAATAGCGGTCTGTGAGGCCTGTTGCAAAAACAGTGTTCCGAAAGTACGACACGCGTCGTTCAGCGAAAGCGTATGCGGCAAACAGATGGTGAAACGCTTCCGAATAAAAAAAGATATAATAAAAATAAAAAAAATGCAGCAGTGTCCTTTTATTTTTTTATTTATGCCGTTGCCGACGGATTACCTGACGGGAAGTAGTTTAACACGAGGAAAAATATCTCGGTTTCAATGCCTTATTTGGTCTTTCTCCAACGTCTTCGCAAATTATAGAGGGTGTGCGCTAACACCAGCAAGTAGTTTTAGAAATGGGTGATTAAGCGGGGAGGGGGGGGGTTGCAAACCATCCAGGTGGTATGTAATGCAACAGCAGTTTGTGACCTAAAGAACGCAAAGGACACGTAATGCGGCTTGGCCTTTGCTACGCATAGAGGCTTGGCTACAGCCCATAATTAAGTCACCATTTTTGGGCCGCATATTGTTGTAAGGTGAAGATAAATTCGATATCTATCTCCACGATTCGATATCTATCTCCACTGCGATGGTACTCGCAGCATGCTGACGTCACGAACTTACTCTAAAGGATTTGTCCCAGCCTAGTTCAAGTTGGTAATATTGAATATGGACTAACAGTATTCATGGAATTTCGAAAATCGCAATATTTGTAAATTTTAGGAGATTTCTCTGCTCCGGAATTGCCGAAATACGTCAAGAAAAGATAAATTACTTGGACAATTAAACTTCCAACAGAATGCTTTTGCTGAGAACATCAAAAACTTGAAATGGATTCCTTTTACCGTCTATCTATAGCGCCAAACTTTTGTTACAAAGGTAAAAACAGCGATTAAAAATATTTTATGATCCCCACGGAATTACATGTTTCAGTTTAGTTCCCTTCAAATTTATGCTCGTTCTTTTCACATTCTTTCAGACCCTCCGTGGGAAAGGCACTTGCCAAGACGGCCGCTGCAGCAGAAAGCCCAAGAAAAGCATAACGACATTCCAGCCCTTGACTCCACGCCCGAAGTCACGGGAGTAAGAGCGTCGCTACGTGGCGGCTCGGAGGCAAGCAGCTGTGCGAGTCTACTTTCCTGGGGGTTTAACGAGTCCTTTTAAAAAGATAACACTCAAATAACTTAAGCGTCTCTTGTTAATCATTTTTGTTTCGAACTTCACGATCGCTGCAAACCACGTACACGCACTGTCACACGCACAAGTGTGTACCGTTGTCAATACCTACCTGGAAGGAGAGAAGGATAAAGAAGAGGGACACGGGCAATTGTGTTAGAATCCGATTTGTTATCCTGCGCTTGGCAGTTGAAATGGGGCTTTGAGAAAGAACCGGCGTAGAAGGGTGAAAACACACACACACACACACGCGCGCACACACACACACACACCACACACACACACACACACACACACACACACACACACACACACACACACACACACAAAGTAAGAGCGTTCCAGTAGTTAGTCACTCACACGCGCTTGGAGCTTTGTAGAAGATACAGGCGCGTCAGCATTGAAATACGAGAAGTACGACTGCCGAAGTCAAAACCGGAGTGCCTGCGGAAATATACGAAACGTCCATGACTCAGTGTGTTGATTGATTATAAATATTCGGCGACCTATTCGTAGGTATGCTGGGACCAAGCACTCTGCTCCGTACCTTTGGGGTGTGTAGTTACATGCAAGAAAGACTTGGACAACAAAGAGAGGCCTTTATGACGTTTGATTTATGTCTTTTCAAAGCAGAAGTGGGCTGACTGTTCGATACCACTCGGTATTGGCTTCGGCAGTTGGCATCTATTTTACCGGATAATTTGTGATCGAAGTATCATGCAGCAAAATATCATTCATTAAATATATTTATGAATATAAATATATTTATTTTCATTCGAGACCCCTGCTTTTACCAATCGGAAAACTACCCACGGAATTACATGTTTCAATTTAGTTCCCTTCAAATTTATGCTCGTTCTTTTCACATTCTTTCAGACCCTCCGTGGGAAAGGCACTTGCCAAGACGGCCGCTGCAGCAGAAAGCCCAAGAAAAGCATAACGACATTCCAGCCCTTGACTCACGCCCGAAGTCACGGGAGTAAGAGCGTCGCTACGTGGCGGCTCGGAGGCAAGCAGCTGTGCGAGTCTACTTTCCTGGGGGTTTAACGAGTCCTTTTAAAAGATAACACTCAAATAACTTAAGCGTCTCTTGTTAATCATTTTTGTTTCGAACTTCACGATCGCTGCAAACCACGTACACGCACTGTCACACGAACAAGTGTGTACCGTTGTCAATACCTACCTGGAAGGAGAGAAGGATAAAGAAGAGGGACACGGGCAATTGTGTTAGAATCCGATTTGTTATCCTGCGCTTGGCAGTTGAAATGGGGTTTTGAGAAAGAACCGGCGTAGAAGGGTGAAAACACACACACACACACACACACACACACACACACACACACACACACACACACACACACACACACACACACACACACACACACACACACACACACACACACAAAGTAAGAGCGTTCCAGTAGTTAGTCACTCACACGCGCTTGGAGCTTTGTAGAAGATACAGGCGCGTCAGCATTGAAATACGAGAAGTACGACTGCCGAAGTCAAAACCGGAGTGCCTGCGGAAATATACGAAACGTCCATGACTCAGTGTGTTGATTGATTATAAATATTCGGCGACCTATTCGTAGGTATGCTGGGACCAAGCACTCTGCTCCGTACCTTTGGGGTGTGTAGTTACATGCAAGAAAGACTTGGACAACAAAGAGAGGTCTTTATGACGTTTGATTTATGTCTTTTCAAAGCAGAAGTGGGCTGACTGTTCGATACCACTCAGTATTGGCTTCGGCAGTTGGCATCTATTTTACCGGATAATTTGTGATCGAAGTATCATGCAGCAAAATATCATTCATTAAATATATTTATGAATATAAATATATTTATTTTCATTCGAGACCCCTGCTTTTACCAATGGACGCGAATGATAATAGTTGCATTACTATTACCAAAGTGATAACCACAAGAATGTCTACATATAAAATTGTTAGCGCGCGCTAGAAGAGTGTCGTGCTGGGCGAGTTCGTATGTCCTTCTCGTAAGAAATCAAAACTAGAAGAGAAGCTCAGGGGAAGATGGAAGCTTGAATCGATGAACAGATCGCTAAAAACGATGTAGAACAGGGAAAGTCGCAGGAGCCAACGTTTCACAAAGTGGTCTTGTCTTCGTCAGGTCGCCGTTCTGACGGAGACAAGTCCACTTGTCGAAATTCTGGCTGCTGCGACATTCCCTGTTCTGTAACTGTTGTTGTTTTGTGGGGTTTAACGTCCCAAACCAGTTCTCATTATGAGAGATGCCGTAGTAGAGATCTCAGGAAATTTCGATCACCTGGTGTTCTTTAACGTGCACTCACATCGCACAGCACACGGTCCTCGTCATTTCGCCTCCATCGAAATGCAGCCGCCGCAGCCGGGATTCGATCCCGCGACCCTCGGATCAGCAGCCGAGTACCATAGTCACTAGACCACCGTGGCGGGGCTGTTCTGTCACCGTCCTTGCGAAAACAAGTCCAATTGTCGAAACGTTAGCTCTTGCGACATTCCCTGTTCTACATCGCGACATTCCCTGTTCTGACGAGTCGCCGTCCTGACGAAGTCCACTTGTCGAAACGTTGGATCTTGCGACATTACCTGTTCTACATCACGACATTCCCTGTTCTGACGAGTCGCCGTCCTGACGAAGACAAGTCCACTTGTCGAAACGTTGGCTCTTGCGACATTCCCTGTTTTAGATCGCGGCATTCCCTGTTCTGGCGAGTCGCCGTCCTGACGAAGACAAGTCCACTTGTCGAAACGCTGGCTCTTGCGACATTCCCTGTTCTAGATCGCGACATTCCCTGTTCTGACGAGTCGCCGTCCTGACGAAGACAAGTCCACTTGTCGAAACGCTGGCTCTTGCGACATTCCCTGTTTTACATCGCGACATTGCCTGTTCTGACAAGTCGCCATCCTGACGAAGACAAGTCCACTTGTCGAAACGTTGGCTCCTGCGACATTACCTGTTCTACATCGCGACATTCCCTGTTCTGACGAGTCGCCGTCCTGACGAAGACAAGTCCACTTGTCGAAACGTTGGCTCTTGCGACATTCCCTGTTCTAGATCGCGGCATTCCCTGTTCTGACGAGTCGCCGTCCTGACGAAGACAAGTCCACTTGTCGAAACGCTGGCTCCTGCGACATTCCCTGTTCTAGATCGCGACATTCCCTGTTCTGACGAGTCGCCGTCCTGACGAAGACAAGTCCACTTGTCGAAACGCTGGCTCTTGCGACATTCCCTGTTCTACATCGCGACATTCCCTGTTCTGACAAGTCGCCATCCTGACGAAGACAAGTCCACTTGTCGAAACGTTGGCTCCTGCGACATTCCCTGTTCTACATCGCGACATTCCCTGTTCTGACGAGTCGCCGTCCTGACGAAGACAAGTCCACTTGTCGAAACGTTGGCTCCTGCGACATTCCCTGTTCTACATCGCGACATTCCCTGTTCTGACGAGTCGCCGTCCTGACGAAGACAAGTCCACTTGTCGAAACGTTGGATCTTGCGACATTCCCTGTTCTACATCGCGACATTCCCTGTTCTGACAAGTCGCCATCCTGACGAAGACAAGTCCACTTGTCGAAACGTTGGCTCCTGCGACATTCCCTGTTCTACATCGCGACATTCCCTGTTCTGACGAGTCGCCGTCCTGACGAAGACAAGTCCACTTGTCGAAACGTTGGCTCCTGCGACATTCCCTGTTCTACGTCGCGACATTCCCTGTTCTGGCGAGTCGCCGTCCTGACGAAGACAAGTCCACTTGTCGAAACGTTGGCTCCTGCGACATTCCCTGTTCTACATCGTTTTTAGCGATCCGTTCATCTCTTCGTAAGAAGCAGTGCGAAAGAAAATGGTCGCATGTCTGTTTGCTTCGCTGCGGATGACGTCGAAAGACGCAGCGAAGCAAGCGTGAAGCAAGCGGGAAGCAAGCAAGCCTCATACGTGACGCCCAGTGACATCGCACCTTAGATATCCCGGAGTTGAAAGGTGCTCATTATAAAGGCAATGTATGGAGCATTTTTGTGATATACATTTATAAGATATCACGTTTGATGAAACTTTTGAAGGAATTTAATAATTCACATGTGTTTTGCAGCGAAGCTGTATACCTCTACCAGCCAAAGAAATTCCGCCGCGTGGTCAGCGTCAACAGAAAACGCCAGCCTAAAGAAACAAGGCAAGCCAGCGTAGCGCGGTCGAATGGAGGAGAGGCGCACGGCACGAGGAGCAAGGCGCGTCATCCGTGTCCGCCGTGGTGGTGTAGTGGTTATGGTGCTCGGCTGCCACCCAAAAAAAGCGGGTTCGATCCTGTCCGCGGCGGTCACATTTTCGATGGAGGCGAAAATGCCAGAGGCCCGTGTACTGTGCGTTGTCTGTGCACGTTAAAGAACCCCAGGTGGCCTAAATTTCCGGAGCCCTCCGCTACGGCTGTTCCCTCTTTTCTATCTCTTTCATTCTCTTTCCCCATACCCCCATGATGATGATGATGATTGTGGTTCGGTTAGGAAAGGACGCTAATTTCTGCGGCCCATGTAGGGATGTTAAGTGTGCTCCCTTCTCTCATTAATTTCTATATAACCCTTATTTTTCGAATTAGGTAAGTCTCTTTACGTTTGCTTTTCTTGACTCATATGTGGCTATGTTTATTCAATTTAACTTTCCATTTACGATTTTATGGCAGGTGCTTAGTGGGTGTAGTGGGCTGAACCCATTATACTTTCTATATAGTGGGTCGGGCCATACATAATTCTCAATCCTGTCATATTAGCCAGTTCCATGACATCCCATTCGAGCAATCCTGGCTCTTTCATCTACGACATGCAGCGTGTCATCTGAATGGGGAATCTTCTTATCATTGGCTGCGTCATCGACATAATTCTCATTCCCAGAGGTTTCCGCCACTGACTCAAGGATCGGCAATAACGACGCATTTTACGATTCTTACGGCTCGGAGAGGCCGACGATATGAAAGCGCTCAAACTTCTCACCGTAGCGTTGTGGCTTTCGTCGAGTGTCGCACCGAGCTTCCAGGAGTGCAGGCCTGAGTACAAGAAGCTGCGGCCGACGCACACCGCCTGTCAGCCGGCTAACAAACAGTGCACCGTCAGAAAGAAGGGCGTCAGTAGGGCCGAGCGCGGGCTAATACTGAAGGCTCACAACTACTACAGGAGCATGGTAGCCACGGGTAAGCTCGATGGCTTCCCACCAGCCGCAAACATACTGCATCTACTCTGGAACGACGAGCTCGCCTCCGTTGCACAGGCCAAGGCTGAGCAGTGTACCGACGGCCGTGGAACCCTCAGACACGACGCGCCAGAAGACCGCTTCATCGCTGAGTTCAACAACACTGGACAAAACCTGGCCTTCCGCAGGAGTAGTATGCCATTCAATGGCACGGACTGGCCTGCTCAAATCAAGGCCTGGTTCGACGGGTACATCCACTACTCGCCAAGCGACGTGAACAGTTTCGAGGCTGCTACGGACATCTCCGCGGGTCACTTCACCCAAATCGTGTGGGCGACTGTGCGCTACGTGGGCTGCGGCTACGTCGACTACACTGTCGCTGGCGTCACTGTAATGCCGCACATGCAGCTTTACGTGTGCAACTACGCTGGCGCCGGTAACGTGCTGACGTTCCCCGTGTACCAGGCCGGAGATGTCTGCTCCGCTTGTCCGAGCAATACATCCTGCAACAACGAGTCTGGTCTGTGCATGTTTAGTGCGGTTGGTAGTGCGATTGACGAAGGGGAGATGCCACTTAATGGTTCGGTCGTGCCTCACGAATTGACAAGTGCGACCTTATATATTCCAGGTACACCTGAACGCCGCAGTAACCAGAATAACGAGGGCTTCGCCTTTATCCATAGAAATAGTGCGCCGAGAATTTTTCGTCCGTCGTGGTTACTCTCGCCATGCGTGATTTTTGCGTCTTACGGAGCGCTGCTTGGGCAAAGTGCACCGTTCGGGAATTTTGGACGACGTTGCTTGTTTGGGTAATGTCATTTGTGGTATCGTGTGTATGATTCAGTATAGTGTGCGAGATCGTAAAGCATGTTTTGTTCTGTCATACAGTGTGATTTCTTTGGAAATTAGGACCACAAATTAATGCATTACGCTCAGAAATAAACACACGCCATAAGCGCTCGCTCCCAACTGTTTGTCTGCACATGGAAACACCTACATACACACAAAAATATTCACATTGCGCATGCCAGTCTGAGGTGAACAATCTTTACATCTACGGCACGCGATTAACATTTATTAATGAAATCGAGTTCCGTATCTTGCAACGTTATCGCTTTACCTGACGCAAAGCGCGGCGTTCTTTGTGATATGCCTCCGAACTTTCTCGTGCAGTTTGGTTAGGGTGGCGGCAGAAAATGGTTGTCTCTTTTAAAAGGGGACTACACTGTCATGAAAGACAATGCGTGGCAAGATGAGACGTAGGCGCTTCAATCAATGAATTTTAGTGCTCAGCGAGACGAACATTAACACATCGACCAGTTCGGCCCATGTTACATACGACCACATGAAAACGGAATCTTGTAGACATCCCCTACATCAGCCTCCAAACCAAGTTCCATGGTTCTTGTCGCAGTGTCCTTTATCTGGTACTTTTCTCAGCCGTAGTGCCTTTGCTTTGTTTCATTCTATGTGTAACGTCTTAATTTGCGCTCGTAATTTTCGAAAAGACGGATCACCAACCCACATACATTCTATACAGTGTGCATCTCTGGCTTCGCATTTGATAACGGACTAGACTGCACATTTGCAACTACTTCCAATCGCAACACCAAGATGGGAAATGGTCGACCAGGTTTTGGAAACGCTGCTAAGATGCCAATTTCTTGATGCCAACTTTCTGCACATTACTATAACGAAGGCACCGGCGAACATAAATGTTAGGAGGCATACAAATTCTTCCGTTAATCCTAACACGCACAAGCTCTACAGAAAACTTAAGTACTCACACACATACACAGGGGGCTTGGATGCAGCTAAACACCCGAGATCCGCCAGAGGAAGTGCTAGATGAACACAAGCTTTCGGTCACGATTACTGTTGGTTCACGCAATGGACGGAATCGGCCTCCTTAAGGTAAGAAGCACTGCCATATAATTGTAACTGAAGTATTTAAATACCGGAGCCTTTACATGCCGAACCTACGATATAATCTTTACTGAGGGCCTAAATCTGAGCAAATAGGCCCTCACGCGTTTCTCTTCCAGCGATATGAGGCCTTCATGGTCGGGAATCACCCGCACCGCCGAGCTCAGCGGTGCGGCATCTATCGGTACACAAGAGCATGCAGCCGAAAACACATGAAACCCACGGGTTTGAAACGCTGCAGCTGGACATTCGAACGCGACGGGCTGTGATCTTGGGGAGTGTGCCGTATATAGTTATCTGGATGTATCTAGCGTGTCATGTGCGATGCCACTTCGCTCGTGCGTATCAGCCGTCGTTCCTTTGTATGCGCGAGCATTATACGAATAAATGCCTTTCTTTCGGTCGTACTTGTCCTGAATACATGGTGTCTGAAGCAGGCAGTAATAGAGCCTCTGCGAGTATAGAGTGGCGGCGCATGCAGCAAGCGGGAACCGTACAAAATATCCAAAACCATTGTCATGCAGTTTTTTCTGCCTTTAGTCGTACCGTCCCTTAACATGTATCATGTTGAAAAACAACAAACAAACAAACCAGCCCCCTTGTTCCCGTTCAGAAAAAAGGACGGAAAGCCACAACTTTGTATGGGCACCAGAGAGATTAATCAGTACCTAAATGCATTCACGAAGAGCATTTAGGGCTGAACAAAAGCAAAGCAAAGGCGACATCGCAACTTAGCGACATCGCAAGGAAATTGACGTATTGCTAAGAAGTTGTAGCGCATATGCCGCATGCACACATTCGCTGGTACGCAGAACTGGCCGACCTCATGATCCTTTCGAGACCAAAGCCACCATACACGGGGTGTCGGGGAGGGCGTGCATATTTTCTAACACGGGGAAATTCTTGTGTGTTTCTTTTCGATGCCCTCACGAACTTCACATAACCGAAACCAATGAGTGACGTCATGGCGATCACAGTGATTGCTAAACTGGGCCCGCGTATTCACAAAAACATCTTACGACAAAAAAAGTTCGTAAGGGAATATTTCAGGCAATCCTGAACCTGAACATGTGATTAACGAGGCCATCCGACAAATCACACGAAAGACTTACGAAATAGAAGTTTTGTGAATTCGACCCCTGAGCGCTATTTTCCCAAGGCAGCGTGATCCCAGCAGAGGCGTGCAGTGTCAACTGGCACCATTTTTCTTCTCATGAATTCTATCCTTTTGCATCCAGCTATTATTTTAACCATATCAAATTGAGCCCTGCATTTCCGCGGTTCACTGGAGTTACCAAGAAAAGGCGTACAAATCGTGAAAATAATATTAAAGTAGACGCAAACTCACGACAGATTTCGGTTGGGTCTATCTGCTGGGGTATCGCCCAGCACCTCTTGAAGGTCGTTGGTCTGCAGGAGAAGTCCTGCACTAAAGGAGTCTTCGCACTGCTCTTCCAGACGTCACGTGCTCCCCAGTGTTCCAAGCAAAAACTTTCGTCAGTTTGTCAGCGTTGCAATAGAGGGCATGTGCTCAAGACACGTGAACCGGTACTGCTCTGTACAACTTGAAGCAATCATTCTAAAAACGAGGACGCATCGAGGAGCACCAACGAGGCTTCGGCACAGTGCACTCAGTTGGTCCTGCTCGTACGCTAGCGCCGAGGACAGTCAGCAAACCCAATAGGACAACCACGGCGTCGGCTCCTAGGAATTCAGCTTTCCCAACAAAATTGCGACGTGAGTTGTACTATAACACTAATTCTCAGCAAGGCTGTTCAGTTTCTCTGCGGTGTAACCGCGGTGTACCTTCGCTTAAGCAAAGGAAGGCGTACAGAACGTGTAATCTGCGATTGCAATCTGCGCATGCGTACCGGCCGTGGTATATCCTTATCTGCGCGACCATTATCTGAATGAACGTACTTCGTTTGACCCGACATGTCTACGACAGACCGGTCAGTATCATGGCCAGGCTAAACCGCTAGCCTTGGTAGTATTTCCGTATCCAAAACTTGGCCCTTCCAGGCGCCGCCCCCGTCACCTAGCGGCGGCGCCTGGAAGCAGCGTACGCGGGTTCAGCGTTGAGGCAAACCAAGATTTCAAATTACCATGCGCGATTTGACGTTGCTGTAGGCTTCACAAGTTGTTGCCACGGCTCCGCGCACTACCTTCAGAAAGAAAATGAAAAAGAATGAGGTGATCTTGAGGCACTTTCTTAGCGAACGGAAGTACGTGTCGTCGCGGTGGAAAGACCGCAACGTTCATTTTTTTCCGAAAGGGGACCACCCGTAAAGAATTACTTTTGTGTGAAATACAAGCGCAGCGATAAAGATTACTCCTCTTCTCCCTAGCATGTTAACAGCTAATTAAGTTACATGGTGTGACTATATGAGCTGGGCCTCCCCTCTTTCTTCTCTCTGTCCCTTCTATTCCCCCACCCCCTGAGTGTATCGGTTGAGTTGTCCTCACTGAGAGATCTATTCACCCTATTTTCTTCACTTAACTAGAATCTCTCTCTCGAACCAGCAGAACGCGAAAAGATTCGTGAGGCTAAGCAACGCAGCTGTTTCAACGGCTTGAGCCGACGTAGAATAGAAAGTTTATTTCTCTTACACGCAGTACAAAGCAGTACAGGGAAGAGGGGTCACTGGGCAAAAAGCTGCTAAAGGCAGCTTGAGAGAGTGCCTAGTGACCCAGGTTCACATGAACAGCAATGGGTGGGCATATACAAGATTTACATGGAACAATTCTCAATGGAAAAGCAATATATAGCGCGTTCATACACTACAAAAAAAACAAAGAAAAGAGAAAAACTGAAATACATAATGTCGGCCTAAAATATCTTGCAATAGAATAATTCATGCCTATTTACAATGTAACAGGAGTGTGACAGGCGCGCAGTGTAAGAGGCGTGCCTATGCGGCCAAACACGACGGTCAAGAGTGAGTGACGTCAGAGCCCACGGCCAGAACAGTGAGCAGGCCTGAATTTTTTTTCTAAGTGGCGTTGGCTGAGGTCATGTGCGCAAGAGAAGAAGGAAGCGCGCGTGCGAACGCCGTACATGGAACATTGAATAGAGGAAGTGCACGCTCACTCTTGAGGATCTGAACTAATAATGATGATAGTTTTTTGGTACGCGCCGCAATTTATGCGAACCAAAGTTCTTCGCATTTGAAAAAAAAAGTAGCAAACAATCCGAGGTTGGAAAGGGCAGCCTTACTAGGGCGGGTTGTTACCCTCAGGACCACTGCCAATAAGGTTGTTCATACCATACCATAGTACAAGCGATCACAACATCAGGTCGAATGGGCGTGGCGGTGTCACCTGGAAGGAGAAGGAAGAGGAAGAAGAACGAGGCTGTCCAAACGGTCGTGCCCTCGTACGCTGTCCACGGAGTAGACGAAATCCTCTCCTCCGAAGTGTTACTGGGCGCGTCCCCTTCAAAAGACCTGTGTGGTCACATCAACCACAAGAGCTATAAGCTGATACGGTGAGTGTGGGCGATAGTTTCCCTATTTCTCACTGTATCTCACGCCGGCGGCTTTGCAGTAGAGTCGATACGACCCACGCGTATATAGGAATGTTTGGCTGTAATGGAAGTGCCCCGTTATGCACCTAACGACGACGAGGTGAACCTTAAGTCTCTCGGCTGGTACTTCTCTGAAGCGGATCGGTCCAATCTTTTCTCTCGTCGTCTTCTATGCGCGCATTTTCTTTTTCGCACAGACACCAGGTCGCATTGGAAATTGCTCCCCAGTGCAGTCATGCTGCGTCAAGTGGTTTGAGTACTGCAGTAGCCGATGATGCCGTGTTGCCTGGCAGCAGGTTCGCGGACTTCTGGAAAATGAAGGCAGGGCTAGGGCTTCGAGCGCTTTCATGACGTTTTCCCCATACCCTGCGCTGCGGAGCCCGCAATCTAGGTCGTTTAAGTGAACGTGAACGTATCGCGCGCCGCTCCTCCAGCGGATGCTTGCTGGAAGCAAGGGATGTTTCGTTGTCACCACGGGCTGCGTGTAGCCGTGTTTCGACACAAAGAAGTGACTTCTTAGAAGCCGTGGCCACGTGGCGTAGCTGCCAAGGAGGGCGAGACGGACTGATCGGAGCAAACTGGGGTAATCTACCTGTGGCAGCCGACGAGACCAGCTGTTCGGGGAAGTCCGCGCCTGCATCTCAAAAAGAGGCCTAAGACTTTACTTTGGCTCACGTATTAAAATTAATACTATCATAGAACCTTTCCCGATGCCGTAGCCCACAGATCTCCTACCGTCAGTGGAGGTATCTATAATGATCAACACTCAGAGACAGAAACTAAAGGTGAGGACATGGAGGTTGATCAAGCTCGTGCTTGATTACGGGGGGAATAGTGGAAGAAACTGACAGGCAGATAGTTACTGCGCTACTGTGAGCGCGTGCTGCCAGGTCACAAGCGTAGACGGAGGTCTCAGGATATTTTCTGCCAACAGTGGCCTCCCATATGGAGCAGCGGAGTTTCAGCTTCCAAAGCCCATGTCTGAGTTTTGAAGAAGTAGCCCAGCAGCTGTCCAGCTGTCTCGTCAGAGCCGCCAAATTCGCATTCCGTAATGCTGGACTGGCACTGGCATTCCGTTAGGTTTACTGAAATCTAAGGTGGCACGAATTATGTTAGCGATTACCTTGGTAAATACTTTGTAGACGACTGACAGTAAGCTAATCGGCCTGTACTTTTTGTCGCCTTTCTTATGGATTAGGATGATCTTCGGATTCTTCGAAGATTCCGGTATGCTCGGAGTCATTAGGCATTGCGTATACAGGCTTTCCACCTTTTCTAGTGTAATCTGCCCACCATGCTTTAAGAGATCTGCTGTTATCTGATCCACACCAGGTGCCTTTCCCGCTTGCATTTCTTTCAACGCTTTCAATACTTCCTCTGTCATTACTGCTGGGCTGTCAACCTCTTCTGAACTACTTCCCCGTTCCCTATTATCCTGGTTATGACCCCTACTGTAGATATTTCTGTAAGACTACCCGACTATCGTAACAATCTCATCCCTATTCGTGATCACATTGCCTTGCTTGTCTCTTAATGCATACGTCTGATTTTGGCCTATGCCTAGACGTCTCTTCACAGCTTTCAGGCTCCCTCCTTTCTGTAGAGTATGCTTAATCCACTCCATATTATGCTTTCGTATGTCGGCTGTCTAACGCTTATTGATTAATTTCGAAAGTTCCGCTAGTTCTATTCTGTCAGTCGCATTACATACTATCATGCCTTGCCGTTTTCTAATCAAGTCTTTCGCATCCTTGGAAAGTTTGCTAGTAATCTGTCTACTGAAATTACCTCCTACTTCTACTGCACACTCCGGGACAATGCGTGTGAGATTAGAGAGTTTTAGTTTGTCCGTAAACTTCTTCACGTTTACGGGTACCGGCTTAACGGGAAATGTGATCAGCAGCGCTGGCGGCGACACGTGGTGATGCGGAACTAACCAGGCACACAAAAAGCTAATATTATTGTTGCTTGCACGCGTTTTGCTTGACTCCTAGTGTAAAGCATTGGACGTGAGAGAATAACTGACTGAGTACTTTCATTACCTCTTTCGAGGAAAACTCTCCCGCTACTGAAAAATAAACCGAGTGCATTGTAGTGAAGCAAACCGCAAATGGATGGCACTAGCAGTTCTACTTCCACCGTAAACACACACGGTAAACCGGTATCCGAAAACATAAAGAAGTTTACGGACAAACTAAAACTCTCTATTATCGCAGACTTCCTGAACGCAAATATCTGCTTGCTCATTTAGTGCTCAACATCTGTTTTGCAGCTCTATCCGGAATTCTTCGACTTTCCGTCTTACTGTTAGTTCATTTATCGGTTTCTTTCGTACTAGCTTATTGCGGTCCCTTCTCAAGCCTAGCCTAATTCGAGATCTGACCCTCCTGTGGTCACTGCACCTAACCCTGCCCAGCACTTCCAGATCCTGCACGACGCCAAGGTCACCGCATAGTATGAAGTCAATTTCATTTTTATGCTCGCCATTCGGGCTTCTCCACGTCCACTTCCGATTCTCCCGTTTACGAAAGAACGTATTCATGATCAGCAGATTATTCCGCTCTGCGGACTCTACTAAAGTCCATTCTGTCATTCCTACAACCCGCGCCATAGTTCCCGACAGCCTTGTCTCCAGTCTGCTTCTTGCCTATACCTTAGCATTGAAGTCTCCCATCACAATGGTGTACTGCGTCTTTACCTTAGCCACTGCAGATTCCACATCTTCATAGAAGCTGGTCGTCATTGGCTGGATGTAGGCGCAACGGTGGCGCAGAGGTAGAGCATCGTTCTCGCGTGCAGAAGGACCGTGGTTCGAATCCCGGTACCGGGCGATTCTCCACTAGATCAAAAAAGAGAATCCGTCTGTTGATTGAATTGCAGAAGGAGGCTTGGGGTGCAGCCCGGCGACCATAGCCGGTAAGGCACTCCCTAACCAGAGCAAGATTGGCCACCCCGGTGCTCTAACGGCCATGACCTCCCATGAAAACGCCAATTAACCCTCGGCCCTCAGTCCCCAGCGGCCGCATATTTGGTTGCTTCGCTTCAAATGACGTCGAAAGACGTCATTTGAAGCGCCTCTGATACGTAATACCCTGTCTTCTCCTCATCGCGCTCTTCCCGTCCCCTCTCACTCCTCACATGCTGGAAGCAATGGAGGTTTTAAGTTAATTCATATACTTCCCGCGTTCGCCCTGCTCTCGCACGATGTCTTGGGACATATTACTTTGGCGTCTGTTCGACACTATATCTAACACATAAATTTTCATTTACCTCTGTAAAATGTGCACTTTTAATTAAACGAACGTTGTGGGTCACGGTTACATGTATCTCGTATCCGCCTGAGGTTTCTTTGCGCTATATAAAGGGGACGTGTATGACGACCGTGCTCCCAGTGCAAGTAGCGCGCCGGTTGGTTATGGCGGCCCGGTTGAACCGGTTTTGGCCACAGTTGAATCGAGTGACAGACAGATAGACACACAGACAAAGTGTTTTTAGCTTACGTAGCCCAAGAAAGACTACAGTATTCAATACCAAGTTGTCTTCATTGCGCGTGCCGTAGCTTGTCATTTCGGCCGGCACTCCCCGGACCAGGCAAGCTGCATCTACTCCAGTCCTGAGTTCCAACGAGGGAGCATGGGACGGGCGACGTGTTTCTTGATGTTTTCTGCACTGGTCTCAACGGCGAGCGCAGCCGAGCCCCTGCGTTGCATCGTGCAGCCTAGTCGTGGCTCCGTGCTGGAGACGAGCTTCCTCCTCGGTTGCACGGGAGGCGAAGAGAACGTCCCACTGCGCGTCTACCTGCGTGACGATGTCTCCACTGACCCCTACCAGGTGCGCCGATGCAATCGTATGCATGCCAACTGGTTAATGGATGAATGGGCTAGCTGGTATTAACCAGACGGCTTCTCCGAGAGCTTCCAGCCGCAGGATTAACTGAAAATAATCTCTTACAATAATTTACAGCGTAAGGTGCCCGTATGAGCTCTGCTGTTACCTTTATTTATTTTTTAATAAAGAAGGGTGTAATACTGGGAAGCACCATCTCTGTAGCGCTATTCTGAACTAGAAGGATGCATTACGGGGAGGTACATTTCTTCAGTGCTATTCACATCACAAGAGGTATTTAGCGCCCTAGATTGGGAACAGGACAGTGTAGAGGTCAATGTAGATATGCCCCAGTAACCGTACCATATGCTGACGGCATTGTCTTACTAATTCAGAGGACGAATGGCAAGGCCTGAGCACTGGACTGAACAGGCAAAACACAATGGCGGGTTGGAAAAATGAAGTGTAGAAAAATGGAGCAATGTTCAATAGGCTCAGAAGGGCACAATGATTTGCAATAGATAGAGGCGCGCTGAAAGTGGTAAATGAATACATCCACTTAGGGCACACAGTGACCGCAAATGCAAACTATGGAACTGAAGTAAGGAGAGCATTTGGGCGGAATGGATTTGGAAGGAATTCTCATGAATGCCAGCTTGCCTTTTAGTCCCTCAAGAGGAAAGAGCATAACAGCTGAATCTCACCGTTACTTGCCTACAGGGCGATACCCAGAGGCTCACGAAAAGGGTTAAGCCGAAATTTAGGACGACGCAGTGAGCCATGAATGTGACGATAAGGGACAAGTAGCCATTTGGGAAATCAAGAGAGAATGGCCGTAGGCAGGGCATGCTAATTGGGACCCACCATAACCACTAGTCACTAAGGGCAACCGCATGGGCTCCTGGAGAGGGCACGCGTAACAAGAGGCGGCAGTATGCTAGGCTGGAAGATGAGATCACAACATGGCCGCAGTTAGCACAAAACTGGGTTAATTACAGAACTGCGGGACATTCATTTGTCATGCTGTGGGTGTAGGGCAGGCTGCCGCTGCTGCTTATGCTGCTGAAGTTGATAATATTCCATCGTTTTGAGCGATATGTTCATTTATCTTCGCAGTTAAATTCAGTACAAACGTTCAGGACAACCACGCAGAACAGGCAAGACACACTGGTGCTGTTTTTATTCTTCCCCTGTCCAAGCATATATGCATCACAAGCCACAACCACTCATCGCTCCTACTGATTCCACATGTAAATAACAAAGCTGTATTTTCCTTACCCGCTATAACATGAAGTCATATTCAGATGATCACTGGGTCCATGATGTGTCAGTGGTGCAAGAATCTCTTGCATCACTGCTATTTTTTTATGTGGAAATATTCCAAGGCTAGCAGCGCGTGCACATTTTTGCTTCTCCCGAGGTTGTCCTGAACGTTTGGCAAGTGAGTACTGCGGTAAGCCGCAATGTGGAGTAACGTTTATGAAAGGGGAAAACTAGCACCCACACGTTTGTAGCACAAAGCTACAAGAAAATATGCACAGAAATCCACACGAAAATCCATCCGTCTGAATTTCCTTGTAGAGCTGAATGTTTATTAAGGTAACTTATACCGACTAGGACCAACCGAAGTGATGATGGGGAATCAATTTTCACCTTGTCGTGCAGGGCCGCTTGGTGCACGTGCTTCCAGGGCCAGGCGCGTACCGCGTAAAGCTGCCGATGGGCGACGCCGATCATTCCTACGCCATGATTCTGCACGTACATGGTGCCGAGTCGCCACCCGCAAACGTCACCGTAACTCCGCCACACCAATGCGAGCCGCTGTCACAGTTGGTAAGTGACATGACGACAGCTTTTTATGTGGACCTTCTTTGCAACTGCACTAAGCTTGCCGCTTCTCTGTGAAGCTTTGATTGCGCTTTTTAGTATTACAAACTGTAAATCAAATCAGGCAGGAACAAAGACATTGGGAAGCATCAAAACGAAGTCATATCTATAGGCTTTATAGTTCGCTTACAAATTGTAAAGGTGGTATTCAGTGTAATAGCGCGAATTAGCTGCTGTCCCTGCGACCATGCTAATGGGAGCATTTGCCCCTGTGTGGTAGCCTCTAGGTGCATGATGCAAAAGTAGGTGGTGTTCTTCTGAGGTGGGAGGTACAAATTGAGTGTACTTGTAGCTGTTAGCTAGTCGCTGCTCTTAGCTGTCGTCGGAGCGTGACGCCCGATAAACGTGAAAGACATGTAATGTTGAATTGAGCTTCGCAATATGTCTACCCTCTTTAAACTACGACTTATTCACTTCTTTTCCGTCCATAAGCGCCCGTCGAAACCCATTCTTAGCGATACTGGCTGCAGCAGTCGTGGTTCCTATGTATTGATGCGCGTGACCGTGCTTGCAGGTGGCTACTCCAGCAGGCGACGTGCCCGTTGGCAGTTCCGCGCATCCGACGCTCTCTCTGGTGGCAGTGGCAGCGAGCTACGCAGTCGCCTGTGGACACTCGCCGGAATCGACGTCGGCGCTGCTCCTGCCGCTACTGCAGAAGGCTCGAGTGCGCACGCCTCTACAGCTGGAGCATGCTGCCGAAGCACTGCGCGCCTTGGGATTCGCGATCGCAGGCAAGCTCAATGGCTGCCTCCATTTGCGCGACAGTGGTGAAATGCGACGTCATTTATAGCGAATCGCCCTGTTCCGCTCATTAATCAGTATCCGTGTTCGGTGATGACCGAATAAGGGAAAGGTTAGCGAGGTAGGAAGAGGGCATTGTTGGCGGCGTAGCGCAAGTGCTACATTGCGGATGCTCCACGAAGAATTTTATAAAGCAGAGGAAGAACGCAAAAGGTACTAGCCCGTGCTAGTCATTATTCGAATCATCACCATCGTAATCTACATTATCAGCACCATCATCATCTAGTACCTGCCTAGGTCCACTGCTTTTGAAATGGCCTCGTCCACGTTCCTCTTATGTTAACCCGGTAGTGGGCCACGAACTTCGGTAAATCGCCGGTTTGAACCGGCGACTGACTGAAGTTGGTGACTGGCGATTGCGACTTGCGCTTCCTCACATACATGGTTTCCTCTGTTTAGGTCTATCGCGGTGTAGCACAACCATGGCAAGGTAAAAGTAACCTGCAGTAACTGCCACAAGTACTTTGACGCCAAGTTCCTGCAATGTATACAGCAGTCTCCCTCAATGACGAATAATAACAAGAATTGTGCAGTTAAAGCACTTCGTCGTCTTCCGGGGCTACAACGGCTCCACCAGAATATGTCAGCTTGATATTTAGGACCGTTGTGACACGGTCGGAATAAGCAGCACAGCGTACACAAAACCCGCATTAATGGAGAGCCAGGAGCCGTGTTTGTGGGGAGGCAGACTAGGCTCTGTCTGTCTCTGACTCATTCACTCACCCACTCACTGCAGAAACGAGTGTTTGAACAGTACAGGACACACGCAGTACGCTTATGACATCCAGGACTCTCCTCCGGTGGGCAGCTGGGCGTCTCCCGATTAGCGTCCCGTTGGGCGGACACCCTTCGCTCGCGAAGTCTGCTGTCGGCGCCGCAGGAGCCCAGACAAGCCTCGTCCGTTGCATTGTTGCGCGCCGTGGCCACGCTGCATAGAAACGCGGTGCGAGATCCGTCGTCATGCCGCCATGGTCCATCAAGGACCGTACCCAGGTGGGCAACGTATGATGGCCGCATATCTTGTATCTTTCATCGTTACTGTCTTGAGTAAACCGTCGCCTTGGATCTCGCTTGACCGACTTGCTTCAATAGCGGCGCTGCTGAACAAAGAGCAGCATTCATTGGCCGAAAGTTAGTTGCTACTCTAAGCCAGTTGGCGCACCTTGAGATTCATTCAATGATCGAGATGTTCACAATGTAGAGCTTGTTAGCAGGGCAGGCACTTTCCACCTGCATCATATTTTGGTTCGACTTGATTTTATTACGAGAACGCAAAACATGAGGCAAGACACTTGAGAGTATTACAATGGTAAATGTTTCGTTCCCATTGCTGGCTCGCTTTATGGAGCGACTTATCAACCGTTACGGCCTCATTACCTGACCGTTCGGTGGGACACATTGCTGTCTCACTGTAGTGAATAACACTTGAGTCATGTTAAGCGCGCCGAGTAAAGCCCTTTCTCGTTTACTAACTTCGTGTTCCACACCTTGTACAGAGCGCTGCTGTCGACGCTGGACGAAGTGCAGCGCACCCTAGCATCGTCGGTGCAGGATTCGCTGTCGCTGCATCTATCCGGTTACGGGGTGTGCGTGCGTGGTGCGCACCCACGTCAACGCGTTACAACCCTCGGGCTGCCCAATGGAAGCGTCGTCAACTTGGAGCCAGCCTCAGCTGCCAGGTGTGCTAACCCTTATTAAGCTAGGCCTACATGCTTTTAGTATATCTCTGTCGTAGTTACCTCTTCGGCTCTCAGGCTGCGTATACCTTGGTTTACACGGTCGTTATTTTTTGTCAACGTGCGCGAAACTTCGAGGCAGGGGTTGATTGAGGCACCAGGACCAATTTGAATTTGCATAAGCCGAGCAATCATTCATAAAACACTGGTCGACGAATTGTATGGGACCTCGCCACTGGGGACGGTCAAGACCGAGACAAGTACTCGCCAGTAGCTATTATAAGTGAGCTTTTGTTTCTACTTTTATTACGTCTAGCATCTATGTAACGTTTAACCAACATTTCCTGCTCTACATAAGACGTTAATTTGCCGAAGGTTTCCTCACTCCTCTCTTTAACGGCTAGACTCAATGAAACGACACGGCTTGTCTCAATACTGTTGCAGTCTCAATATCTCGCTGTTCTGGAGGACAGAAAGAAAACTGAAAATGGCGACAGCTTTATCAGAGACGCGTCAAAATGTACATTGCCATCACGGACCGTCGTGTCGCTGCCGGCAGGTCGGATCTCGCTGTGAAGGGTAAATTCTCATGCCGAACGATATTCGCCGCAGATGCCTCGTAATGGACGTCAGTCCGTTCCCGTGCGCGGACGACTCGCTGCTGAACACGCAATTCGTGATGGTCAAGCGGGCAGACACGCACTCGGCGGACCAGAAGTCGGTAATGGTCGAGCTGTTCCTTCGGAAGCTACGGCCGGACACGCCGCTGACAACGAACAACCGCGCCTACGCCAGTCGCGGTCTTGTCACGCTGCACAAAATGGACGTGCCGGCTGCCGCTGCGGGATTTGATCTTCTTGTCCACCTGGAGCCAGAGAAGCCTATTGACTTGCTGCAGGTGTGTTTGAAGTAATATAGAGGCTACAATTCAGATGTGCTGGTTCGTGCCCGAAATTTCTGCCTAGGGACGTCTAGTACGTCGACACTTTCTCCTCTTTGCTTGAAAAGAGAAACGGCATGGAATGACAAGAAAGACTACGTGGCGAGCAGATCGCGAGTCCTTACCCTTGCAATAACAATTATAGGGTAAGGTTCTCACTCAAAAAACCTTCTTTTACCTTCGTTAGCATCCCGGCAGGGAGAGAAATGAATGTCATTTTTTATACATTTATGGTTTTTATACATTAATGGAGTCCTCCCCTGCACTCCGAATAGGGGGAAGGAGAGGTAAGGAGAACAGAGAAAGAAGGAGGGGAAGAAAGTGGGAACAGCGGCTGCAGTGCCCAAACATGGGGCGTGTGTTCAGTCATTCCTTGTCGCATACCATTTTTGTGTGTTCTGAAGTGATTTCAGGTTGAAAACTCATGAGCCGTATCCATGCAACTGCATAGACAATCGGACCTTTCGAGCAAAGTAGCACTTTACGGTCACACTTGCTGACCACAGGTGACTCGATCGTCGACAGTATTGCTCGGTGTTCCTGAATGTACGACGCATATGAAAGCATCTAGGTACGTATTGATCAGCTCTAACGCTGGAAGTGATCGACAGCCAGATGCCAGCCAGCGGGGATACTGCACAGTAGCATAAGCAAAGGCGACATGGCAGTGGCTGCCTTGTGAAAAACCTTTTTGAGTTATAACAATCAGCGTGATTTCATGGACCAGGTGCGAGATGATCACGAGGTATATAGCAGTGGGGAGGCTTGAAGGTTAGCCTTCTTATTTTAGCTAACGTGCACTTATACCTAGGTGCCCGGGAGTTCTTGTACTTCGCCACATCGAAAAAGCTGTCTAAATTACGCTTAAACAGTGTATTACGAAATGTACTTGTGCTATAACTGTTCGCAAGAAAATGAAAAGTTAGCCAGTCCCGATGCTAAACATAATTAGCGGAGGTATTCGTCCAAACCTTACAAATACTAAAGATAGCTCTTGCGGAGGCGACCTCTCGTTTAGGAAGGTAAATGGGCAGCTCATTCGACTGATGAACTCTGTATGCTGACAAAAAGCGTCATGCATGGGCAGGTGACATTCAGTGCCGGTCACGAGCCGACAGAGGCCGAGCTCCTCCGAAGCCCCGGTCCCGAGTGGCGCGGCAACCGTACGCTGGTGCCGCGGCTGGCTCTAGGCGGTCGGCCGCTGTTCGTGGCCGTTCGCCTGAAGCTGGAATGGGGCGTGGGCGCTCTGCGTCCTGCCGACCCTCGCCGCATCCGATACCGGCTGTGGACCGCACTGGTGGCTTGCCGCAGCTGGCGTCGCCCCGCGTGGTCTGGCCGTGGCTGCGCCGCGGTGCTCGATTCGTCGCTCGAGACGTTGCATTGCCGCTGCTCGCACCTGTCCTGGTTCTCTGGCGCCCACTGGGTTGCGCCCAATGAGATCTCCTGGCGTAAGGTGCGCGGAGCGATGGCCATGATTCGTATGCTTAGCCTCTACTGGCACGCACTCGTCGTAGTGCGAATTGCAAGGTTTCGGAGTGTCACACCATATCTCTTCTCGAAGAGCACGCATCTTAGTGCAGTTAGATGCATCTGTTCTTCTTCCGACATATATGAAGCAGCTGCATTTTAGCAGGCTTCACAGTGTTGTTGACCTTTTCTACACAAATGTCTTGCCTGAGGCACTCTGTCACATCTTCATGTACACTGACGCATCTTAGTGCAGTTAGATGCATCTGTTCTTCTTCCGACATATATGAAGCAGCTGCATTTTAGCAGGCTTTACTGTGTTGTTTACTTTTTCTACACAGAAATGTTTTGCATGAGACACTCTGTCACATCTTCTTGTACAATGAAATGCATTTGAAAGTCATACCCATGTACTCGATATTCTTGCTTAAGCCAGGTTGTTTGGAACAAGCTTTATTCTTCACCTCAATTGCTACCAGTGGGCGTGGCCAGCAAAAGGATGGCGGTTTGTTTGTTCCATAGCTGACGGTGAGTTCAAACTGGCGGCAAATGTGCGACAGGGATATGGTGGATAAAATAGCGTTTGCTCGTATAACGCTGGACCCGCAGCCAACGGCCGAAGACGATTGCCATCTCTCTAAGGGAGTAAAATTCTGGTCTATATAACACGATTGCGAAAATATCTGCGGTGCCGTGCCCAGCGTGTACCGACGCTATCGATCGACGACATTTTTCTAGGTAAAAATCTGTAACATTTTAAAGTGATAACTACAGCTACCGCCCAACCAGTAGACAGCCGAGTACGATTTTCAAACGCATATATATCTTGGAGCAATATGAGCTCGTGTTGTTCGTTGTTGCGTATGCATGTTCGGGCGAGAGAGTGCCGCCTGCTTGCTTCAGTATTCATTGGTACCATTTATTTGCACTTCGCCAATTACTCGCATTTGTTTTGAAGACGATATAGTCTTTCTTGGGATACTTGAACGCAGAAATCTTGGTCTTTCTGTTTGTCTGCTGTCACACGATTGAGCCACCCGGCTAAAGTTTAAGCGCTTGCCTAACGCCCAGCCATCTTGAACTGTTAGCTGCGTTCATACTTGTGAACATAGTCGATCAAAAAGCAAATATTACACATATCTGAGGCGCAACATCAATACGTAAGTATCAGGAGGTGTGTTCCTTTACTAGAAGATACATATATATGTAATTCTGAAGACCTTAGCGTTTCTTAGGCTGCGCTAAAAATGCGACGCTATACACGAAAAAGGCCTCTGCAGACGATTTGGTGCTTCCTCCTGGCAGTTGCCCATGGATTCTGCACAAGCTCATGTTTCCCGACGGCGCTGCCAGATGGCGTCCATATCTCACGCAGCGTAGTATACGGTCGGCAGAAGACCATCGTCTTTCGACGAAATTTGCAGCGAAGAGCGCAGATACGCGGCCAATTTTTTTTTCCTACCACCATCATGCACTGGAGGTTCCAACCGATAAAACTGTGTGGCAACGCGCTCGCGCCTCCTAACGGCGATCATAGTCAAAAGAAGAGGCGTGCAAGACACGGACACAAGGGAAGAAGTAAACAACACGAACTGCGACTAACAACTGAGAAGTTAACAACTCGTGTTGTTCACTTCTCCCCTTGTGTCCGTGTCCTGCACGCCTCTTCTTTTGACTATGGACCCTTACCAACTCTCTCAACTTTCTGTCCTTTTCCTAACGGCGATCGCGTTGTAACGCAGGTGTCGCGTGGCGTGCGCGAGCGCCACCTGTTGGTCAGTAGCTGCGTTCTGGCCCTGTGGCTTCTGTACGGCGCCGTGCTGCTATGGGCTCGCCGAGCCGACCAGCGGGACGAAGTGTACAACACGGTGACCGACCTGCAACAAAACTTGCCCACCGACCAGCAGCCCTACATCGTCACCATCATCACCGGCTTTCGGCGGAACGCTGGCACCACCAGCAAGGTGCCACGTGTTCTTCGCTCGTACCCTGTCTTTATGGCCGAGCCAAGCTACGGTAAACGTTCCTTGCATTCATGAGAGCCGGATACACAAAACTAGAGACTGCACAAGTGTCTCCACGACTAGCTCACATACGATACCATGACGTTAGCTCTCATATCTTTGGATCAGCTGTTTTTGCTATGATTGCCCAACACGCCGTATGACCTTGTGATGATATGTGGATGCGCGGGTTCGGTTATGCCAGAACAACACAGTGCGCCGTGCGGTGGCGACTCGGTGATGACCTGTGCGACGTTTTGAATTTGCGCGCCGTGCGGGGGCGAAATGTGTATGTGCCGTGCGGTGGCGAAGAGGACGGCGATCTGGTGCGCGTGTGGCTCGAGAAAGCGTGGCAGTGGGAGAGCTGTGCGCGGGCATCGGAAGATTCCAGGGCTGTCTCCTTCGCTGGGCGTCTGGTCCATGGGAGAACCAGCCGGCCTACTTCCTGTTGCCTCGGCGTAATCGAAGCACTCCCGCCTGGTCCACCACGAGAGGAAGATTCCAGGGCTGTCTCCTTCGCTGGGCGTCTGGTCCATGGGAGAACCAGCAGGCCTACTTCCTGTTGCCTCGGCGTAATCGAAGCACTCCCGCCTGTTCCACCACGAGAGGAAGATCGGGCCAGGGACCGGGCACGAGGCCGGGCCAAGCCTTGCCGCTTTGTACTCACGGTCGCACTGAGGGTTCGTCTACGACCACGCGGGGCCGAGTACGTCTTCGCGGAGCAGTTCCAGTGGGCCGGAACTCCGGGATCAACGGCCGCGCCTCTATACGCGACCACGACGCCCACCGAGCTACGTCATCGGACACTCGACGACTTCGACTCGGGGACATCGTTGGCTACTTCGTCGTCACCTCTGAACCGTATGAGCATCTTTTGACTCTCGCGCGTTGCGGACAGGATAGGGATTTTTAATTGTGTTCGTCAACTCTTACGTCGTTTGCGTGTGTAATACGTTCTACGTGTGCTTGTTCACCTGCGTGCTGCGTCGTTCTTTCTGGGGCGAATTCTGAACCCAAACATAACATCACAAACTGGCGAGCCTGCCAGGATTCGCCCGATAATACAGTGAAAGAAGGCAGTTTCGCTCGTGTACGACCATACGCTAGACGTCACCATGGACTTAGAAAAGCTCACCGCTATAGGGATCCAGCTAGGGCTCTCAGGTGCCGAACTAGCCAAGTGGATCGAGGCGCAACAGGCAAAGCAAAGGGATGAGAGAGCTGCGGAACGGGATGCCGCCAGAGAAGCTGACGAGAGACAGCGTGAGATTCTTAAGCTAAAGCTACAGCTTCAGGAAGCCGCTAATAATGTACCAGCCGCAGCTAACGACGTTTTGCCTGTATCCATCACTTCTTCACCTCTCAACCCGCAGAAGCTACTTCCCCTATTCGATGAAAAGCGCGACGACTTGCATGCTTACTTGCAGAGATTTGAGCGAGTAGCAACCGGTCAGGATTGGCCGCAAGAGAAATGGGCTCTTGCTGTGAGCATGTGCCTCACGGGAGACGCCTTAACTGTGATTGGCCGCATGACTGCCGCCGATTCACTAGATTACCAGAAGGTGAAGAAAGCCTTGCTTCAGAGGTTCCAATTTACTGCGCAAGGTTACCAAGACAAATTTCGGAAGGCAAAAGCCGTGGATGGCGAAACTGGAACGCAGTTAGCCGTAAGGATTGCGAGTTATTTTGATCATTGGATCGACATGGCCAACGTGTCGAAAACGTACGAAGGACTACGTGATCATATAATCTCCGAGCAGTTCCTACGCTGTTGCCAACCGAAACTAGTCATTTTCTTAAAAGAACGAGAGTGCAAATCTCTGGACGAACTTGCTAAGTTTACTGATCGCTTCCTGGAAGCACAGAGGTTGCAGAACATCGGAACAAATCCCGATAACGTGAGGGACTTCAGTGGGAAACCTAATGAAGCGTCCCGAAAACCACAAATCAAGTGCATGCTCTGCAATCGATTCGGCCATTCAGCTCCCGACTGTCGCAGCTCACCTACACAAACGCTGAAATGCAAGCTGTGTGGCAAACAGGGACACACAGCCGAAAATTGCAGAGGCCAGCGCACAGAGAGCAAACCGACTTCGTCTTGTGTATCCACGGAACCGACAACAACTGGGCCTCGTCAGGGCAGAACCTCGAAGGGCGTTCGGAAGCAAACTAGCTGCTCAAGTAACCACAACGAGGTTAGGAAAGAGTCTGTGCCTTTCATAAGCGACGAGATGCCACTAGTTGAAGGGCGACTGCTGGGACGAAAGGTTCGCGTGCTCCGGGACACAGGGTGCAATACAGCAATTGTCAGGCGAAAACTCGTTCCTAAAGAGTGCTTGACGGGCAAAACATGCAATGTTGTTTTGCTTGACGGTTCAACCAGTCGCCTACCAGAAGCCATCGTACAAGTAAAACACCTTACTTTTCAGGCAAGATAAAGGTAGCTTGTATGAACGACCCACTGTACGACGTGGTTCTGGGAAATCTCCCAAGCGTCAGGGGACCATACGATCCTGATCCTGACTGGGAGCGAGCCATTACGACGGAGGAAGAGGAGCCAGGGGACCCTCTACAGTCGGCAAGCGTGGCAAAGACAAAAGTGCAGCAACAAAAACAAAACAAGATGCATCCCTTGTGCGTCCCAGAAGTTACGTGCAGTAACGTTACGAAAGCGCAACTTATTGAAGCGCAACAGAAGGACCCGAAGCTGAAATCGCTTTTTGCTAAGGTGAACAGAGAAATCAAATCTGTAAAAGGCCACAGCTATAAATTTGTGGAAGAAAATGGATTGCTCTACCGTCGTTATCGCCTTGCGACAGGTAGAACGTTCAAGCAGGTGGTTGTTCCGAAGGAGTTAAGACGGAATATTTTGGAAGTTGCCCATGAAAACATCATGGCTGGGCACCAAGGAATTAAAAGGACAACTGATCGTATCCTGCAAGAATTTTACTGGCCAGATTTGCACGGAGACGTAAAACGCTTCGTAAAATCCTGTGACATATGCCAACGGACTACACCTAAAGGCAAAGTAGGAGTTGCTCCATTGGGCAACATGCCTCTGATCCGCACTCCGTTTGAAAGAGTTGCAGTGGATCTGATCGGCCCTTTTTCACCAAGGTCAGACCGTGGAAATCGATACGTGCTGACGCTGATTGATTTTGCAACAAGGTATCCGGATGCTGTAGCACTTCCTGCAATTGACGCCGTTCATGTTGCCGAAGCACTCATTGAAATATTTTCTCGCATCGGGTTACCCAAAGAAATGGTTACAGACCAAGGAGCAAGCTTTACTTCCGACTTAATGAAAGAAGTTAGTCGGCTTCTTTCGGTGAAGTTGCTCAAGACGACGCCATACCACGCCATGGCGAATGGTCTCGTCGAGAAATTCAACGGCACGTTGAAGATGATGTTAAAGAGAATGTGCCAAGAGAGACCACGATCATGGGATAGGTACCTCGGCCCGCTGCTCTTTGCCTACCGAGAAGTACCACAAGCTAGCCTCGGGTTCTCTCCTTCCCAGCTCATCTACGGTCGGCATGTCCGAGGACCGCTGACAGTCCTAAGAGAGCTGTGGACTAATGAGGGACTCGATGGAGAAACACGGACGACCTACACTTATGTCCTTGAATTGCGTAATCGGCTGAAGGAGACGTGTAAGATCGCGCATGAAGAACTAGAGAAGGCTCGCGCCAAGCAGAAAACACACTATGACAAGAAGAGCCGTCCAAGGAAATTGGCCTTAGGCGACAAAGTCCTTATATTGTTGCCGACCGACGCCAATAAGCTCCTTATGCAATGGAAAGGGCCATTCTCAGTGATAGAGCGACGAAATGACGTAGACTACGTCATTGATGTGTTTGGGAAAGCCAACATATTTCACGTCAATATGCTAAAAAAGTACGAAGAGCCAAGCATCAAAAAACAAACTTAACCGCACAAACTCAAAACGTGCTGTGCATAAACTCTTTCCCGCTTTCCTCTCTCTAGAACAGTTGTGAACAACTTTCTTGAAATAGGGGGTAGTGTGATGATATGTGGATGCGCGGGTTCGGTTATGCCAGAACAACACAGTGCGCCGTGCGGTGGCGACTCGGTGATGACCTGTGCGACGTTTTGAATTTGCGCGCCGTGCGGGGGCGAAATGTGTATGTGCCGTGCGGTGGCGAAGAGGACGGCGATCTGGTGCGCGTGTGGCTCGAGAAAGCGTGGCAGTGGGAGAGCTGTGCGCGGGCATCGGAAGATTCCAGGGCTGTCTCCTTCGCTGGGCGTCTGGTCCATGGGAGAACCAGCAGGCCTACTTCCTGTTGCCTCGGCGTAATCGAAGCACTCCCGCCTGGTCCACCACGAGAGGAAGATTCCAGGGCTGTCTCCTTCGCTGGGCGTCTGGTCCATGGGAGAACCAGCAGGCCTACTTCCTGTTGCCTCGGCGTAATCGAAGCACTCCCGCCTGTTCCACCACGAGAGGAAGATCGGGCCAGGGACCGGGCACGAGGCCGGGCCAAGCCTTGCCGCTTTGTACTCACGGTCGCACTGAGGGTTCGTCTACGACCACGCGGGGCCGAGTACGTCTTCGCGGAGCAGTTCCAGTGGGCCGGAACTCCGGGATCAACGGCCGCGCCTCTATACGCGACCACGACGCCCACCGAGCTACGTCATCGGACACTCGACGACTTCGACTCGGGGACATCGTTGGCTACTTCGTCGTCACCTCTGAACCGTATGAGCATCTTTTGACTCTCGCGCGTTGCGGACAGGATAGGGATTTTTAATTGTGTTCGTCAACTCTTACGTCGTTTGCGTGTGTAATACGTTCTACGTGTGCTTGTTCACCTGCGTGCTGCGTCGTTCTTTCTGGGGCGAATTCTGAACCCAAACATAACATCACACACCTACTGATATTGTATCAAGTGCAAGTATTTAAGTAATCAAGATCGAATTAAATATAAAGGATAACAATAACGATTAACAAAAAGCGAGCACAATAACACAAACGAAGGACAATAACACACAAAAACCATGCAAGGAAGGAACCGCCTAACCCCCGGCCGTGGTTGTGGGAGGACAAAAATCAGAGAAAGAAAAGAAGAAGCAAGCTGTACTTCAAGGCTCCATAAATTTTGACCACCTGGGTTTATATCCTGGACGTCGTCAAATTCCACCATCTTGTCATCTGTAATGGGGGCAATCTGAGCCAATCAAGGGGACGCGACCCGCAGCCTGCAGCGCTCTGGGCGAATTAGAGCTGACAAGATTGCGAATTTGCCGATTTGGCGGAATTTGACAATGTCCAGCACAGCACCCCATCTTGGTCATCATCTCAGCTCTGATTGTCCCAGGGAGCTGCTATGTCCTCCCTTAATGGCTTAAAATGCCGCAATTACAAAATTTGAGAGCATGGTGAAATTTGGCAGTGCCCACGTTAGCGTGCCTGGGGTTCTTCTGACGTGCACCTAAGTCTAAGTACAGCGTTTCGCGTACATGGAGATGCGGCCGATGCGGTCCACGTTTTTCGACTCGGCAGTCAAGCACCATGTTCATTATACCACCAAGTCGGAGGATGATTTATGTGAAGCAAGGGCGTTAAGGGGGTGGAACAACGGGCACGTGACCCTCTCGAAATCTGTATCTTTATGAGATCATCGTCATCATCAGCCTGTCTACGCCCACTGCAGGGCAAGGGCATCTCCCATAGATCTCCGATTATCACTGTGCTAACTGGGCCCAGTTTATCCCCCCAAACTTCCTGATCTCATCTGCTCACCTAACTTCCTGCCGCCCCCTGCCACGCTTGCCTTCTCTAGGAATCCACTCTGTTACCCTTAAAGGAACTGTCTATCGTCCTTCGTCGCTCTCCCGCTTTATTATTTTTTTTTTTTTTGCTCTATAGAAAACGCACCTTTCGGAGTGTCCCAGCGCGCAGTGGTTTCTCCAGAAACTGAGTAGAAATTATTAAAACACAATTCTTTATCTATACATACACACACGTGCCATACATATAGCCAGATATGCGTGTATGGTCATATACGCATATCTGGCCATATACGCATATCGGGCTATATGTGGCACATGTCCGTATGTGGCCGTATTTTCCCTATACGTGTCAGTTTTATATGATATTCTTAGTGTTGATCTTTCATTGCCGCATATGCTTCGATCACGGTCGGGGTAAATGCGGCCACATACGGACACGAGCCATATATGTAGCCAGATTAGTCCAATTAACTGATATCGCCATGTATGGCATTTTTGTAAGTGACGCCACTGATGCGCAGAGACAGAAAGAGATGAAATGGACAACACCTGTTAGGGCCAATGATACCTTTTCTCACCTTAATTGTCTCGCTGTGTGCGTAGGTGTGGCTGCAGCTGGTCGGCTCGGAAGGCTCGTCCCGCACGTTCCTGCTGAAAGACGAGAACGTGAACCCGGGCACGCTGCAGCGCAAGTCCGAGGATTACTTCCTGGCAACCACCGAGCGTGCTCTGGGCGAGATCACCGAAGTGAGCTAGCGTCACCCAGCATGCTCTCGCATACTGGGGCCCTCTATCCTACCACGGAAAGCGAATGCTATTCCTTGTTGGTTCTCTCTGATTGGTTAACTGTGCCTCTGAAGACAGAATTGATCAATCAGGAATTCTTGGTCAGGAATCAACCAATCGGCTAAGGGCGAACAAAGAATAGAATTCGTATTCCGTGGTGCAATGTAGGGGCCTCTTGTGCTTACCAGGGTTGCTGCTGGCCGCTCTACTTTGCGCCAAAGCTGGCTACTTTGCGACCTTGTCAATCGATGAAAATTTCACAGTTGTTTCGTGGTTATTTATGGCTGTTTTGTATTTCTACTTGTGCGCATTTGCTAGCGATTGCTTTCAGTATTAGCAGGCAAAAATGGCAAAGGATGTCATGAATAGACCATTATTTCAAGCTTTTTTTTAATAAAAAGGGTATTGGCCGATGTGCGCACATGTGCTTCCCCTGCCAGCGAGCCAATTCGCATCGAGACAACACAGATCCCAGCGCGACACAGAAGGCCAAACGTCAAAGTTGCGTTCGTGTAGGCAAACGTGCGGCTAGCACTCTGCTGACTCTACCCGCCATCACTGCTTAAGCTGCACGTTCGTTTCTAATACAGCAGCACAGTGCGTGTTCTCGTGTAAACTTCACAAATGCAGAGATAAGCAATAAGACGAAGTATGACTGCACACTTTCAACCGAATTTCACTAGTTGAACCTGGGCTGGCATTACGGTTGCTCGACTTCTGTTAACAGCTTAGGAAACACTCCTTGAACGTATGGCGTTTGTAGTGCGTTTCTGGATGGATTGTTCAAGAATTACCTTGACAAGAATTCTTTTCTCTCATGAATGAGCTATCTGCAGACTCCATGAGCCCACAGCAATGTATTTATTATCGGCAACTTACCACTTCTTTGAAGATCGGGCATGACAAAAAGACTTTTAGCCCTATCTCGTTTTTGCAAATCAAGAAGGTCATTGCTTATTGGTAATGTCATGTTTAATTAGCAACGACAGCGTGAAGGTGGAATTTTTATTATTTCTTTTGTCATTGAACACAATAGTGTGCAGTAACAAAAGTTATGCATAGTATCGCTTCCGTAATGTTCGGCGCTAAGGTTAAGTGGCATGCTATTTTCGCCGCTCCTAGCACGAGTTCTGGCTACTTTTCAAATCTGCCCACGATGCCCACGAGCAGCCGATGTTCTCATGATGACCCGCCGGTGCTTCTGTGCCCCATGCTTAAACAATTGCGTCATGTATTTAAATGAAGACTGGGATCTAGGCAGACTTTTGCGAACCACGTGTTATTTGTGTCTTATAGGCATCCGACAAAGATACAGAATTAGTACGCTTGGTTTATCAAAAAAAAAAAATACTATATGTCTTGCCTCCACCACCAAAGTATAGGCGTCCGAAATAGAAACAGGAATGCACTAGCGGCAAGAACACGTGCCCGTCGCGCAGCTGCTCCCGAGACCCATGGATACTTGCGTCAATCACCATGCGCCTGTTATAACTGGAAGCGATAAAGAGCTCAATCTCATGGTGCCATAGCAAGACAGCTGCGCAAGGCTGCCTCGACTAACACTTAGTAAAGGGGGCTGATTTTGTTGGCAGGCTTCGGCGCAGTTCCAATGCGACGCTGATCGGTACACGCACGAACGTGCGACAGGCGCGGTGTTTATCGTGGCCGCACTTACACGACATAAAAATGGCTGGGGTTTTAAATGCGAAAACCATGACGGACAGTCGCGCTCGATTTGATGGTTGTCACGCGAGCGTCCACCAAGAACAACGACAGCGCCACGGCCCAGAATCCTCTTTCGAGGAGAGGAAAGTATCGGGCCAGCTTTCCACTCTATTTTTGCTGTTCCTTATATAAGCAGCGATCACCTCCGTCGTCTACGCTTAATCTAAGATAAGATGCTACGCCGTCTACGCTTATTCTCAGCAAATAGGGGAAAAAAAAAGAAATAAAGAGAAGGGGTGGCGAGTTTCTAGTGGGGGCGAGCATTGTAGCGCAGAACAGCCAACGAGGGAGAGGAGAATTAAATATCTTAATTTTCACGCTTCCGAATCTGGCAGCTTGGGCTTTGGGACCCACGACCGGCCGACGCTTGCGCGATAACCTTCAAATCGCGCGCGACTGTAATTGCGAGCACGCCATGGCGGAGATCTCTGGAAATTTAGAACGCCTAGTCTGCACTTCAACATCCACTGAAATCGCACAGTACACGGGCGTCTAGCACTTTCGCCTCAATCTGAAATGCGACTGCTGCAGCCTGGACTGATTCCGTGTCCTTCGGTTCACCGGTCGGGTATTACAGCCACTGTGCCTCAAGAGCGGATAACATATGACGCACGCTCTACAGCACCGTTAGCGAGGTCACGTTCAGTCAACACTTAAAGAGCAACTACGGCGGTTTCTTCACCATGTTCTGATATCGATGCTTTCCAATAGTACTCATAGTCCTGTAGTTACCAGGATTGCTCATTCTGCTCTGAAACGCATCAATAATATTAGATAACCAACTGAAAGACGTGTTCAAACCGCAACCGAAACAGGTAGACGGTTCATGCATCATATGCGATGACGTCACAGCCTTCCCGCCATCAGAAATATGAAGCTGGTGCCAGAAAAATGACAGTGGCGGGGTCCTCCGACAATGTATAGAGTTATGCCAGCTTTGCATCGCGGTAAGAAGTGCCTTTGTTTTGTCGTAATTGTAGCTTACCGTATTCGATATACCCTGGAATGCCTGCATGCTAACGCACAAGAGAGGGAGGGAAAAAATATTTTGCAGACTGGTCAGACAGCTGCACAATCTGCGTACCGCGATTAACTTTTTCAACCTGTCCAAAGATAGCTTTGTTCATTGAGAGCCCGGCGGCCTTTAAGTATATACGTTCGATCGATCGCAGGTGGTGTTCACCCTCGAGGCTCGTGGCAATCGCGCTCCGTGGTTCCTGCACACCGTGGTGGTGCAGGACATGCTCGAGGATCTGGTCTGGGTGTTCTTCATCGAGCAGTGGCTGCAGCCGGAAGAGGGCGACCAAGATCCGCCCAAGAGTTTCCGCTTCCGGCCGGCCGACGGACAGCAGCAGGCCGACTTTTGGACTCTCTTCCGGTAACCGTCTCCACCTTTATTGTTAAGAGGGCTGATGCGCGGCTGCAACTGTGTATATTTTCGTGGAACTAACGAAATAATGTCGTGAATGAACTATATAGAACACTTCTTTAGTAAAGCCAGGGCAACATATAGTCATTGTAAGGGTACAAACCATGCCGCCGGGGATAGGTGACCTAGGCGTTTCCTGCGGCTACAATTCGGCTACCGATGTTTCGGATTCTTAAAGGTAATGCGTATAGTGTCAGCTTACTTTTCACAGGTTTGCGTGTATACGCCTTGGTTGAGCTTCTTTTTTTTTCTGTGCACGAACTTTTGTACTGAAGGAGAAGTACTTATTTTGTCAAGGTGTGGCGACTCACAGTGATAGTAAGCTCACAACGTCTGTTTACACATGCGTGTCATAGCGGGACTTCTTTAAGGTCACTATCGTTATTTTCATGAAAACATTTGAGTTCGATTATCTTAGTCACCGAAATGGGCGCTCAATATTTACCCGAAGTGACAACTAAAAAAAAATGTTGTCTTTGAGGATTTATACACTCCAGCGACTGGATCATAATGGATGAGTTCACATAAAATCAGCAAAATCAGTGCAGCACGCTTGCAAATGACACAGTATGGGAGGGGGGGGGGGGGAGGGATTACTAAAAATAAGAAAGAAAGAAGAAGAAACGACTCTATTCATTGATGGACCGCATAGCGTGCCGAACATTTATCAAAATGCATTCGCATTTTCCATAGACTATCGTAATTATGGAGCTATGACAGTGTGGTTCGGTTAAGGAAAGGACGCAGTTTTCTGCAGCCCATGCCGAGAGCACGGCTAAGCTTCCGTGAGCGTAGGAGAAAAGGACTGAAAGAAAAATGAAGGAGAGAAAAGCCGTAGTGGAGGGCCCCGGAAGTTTGACCAACTGGGGTTCCCTAACGTGCACTGACAATGCACAATACACGGGGGTCTGGCATTTTCGCCTCCACAGAAGATGCGACCGCCGCGGCCGGGATCGAACCCGCGTTCTTTTGGGCCGCAGCCGAGCAGCATAAGCAGTACACCACCGCGGCGCACATTATAGTGAGATGCGATGCATAACTCGCGGTTGTAATACATGACTGATGATGATTGTGGCTCAGTTAAGGAAAGGACTCTAATTTATGCAGCCCATGTAGGGAGCACGGCTAACCGTCCGTGGGGGTTGGGGAGAGGGAGTGAAAGAGATAGAGAAAGGCCGTAGTGGAGGGCTCCGGAAATTTAGACCACCTGGGGTTCTATAACGTGCACTGACAACGCAGAGCACACGGGCCTCTGGCATTTTCGCCTCCATCGAAGATACAGGATCTACCACTCTTAGGCTAAGGACGCCGCTCTCGCTTTCCAACTGCCCAGGCGCCGTCTACAGCGACATTTCTTCACGGGCCACACGTGGTTCAACGTGATCGCGCGCTACCGAAGCTCCAAGTTCACACGTGCCCAGCGTGTCACGTGCGCGCTCTTCGTCATCTTGTCGGCCATGATGTTCAACGTCATGTACCACGACGTCGACACGAGCTCGGACGGCGAGCACCTGAGCTTCTTCGAGGTGCCAGTGCACCTCAATGACTTCTTGCTGGGATTACAGGTGAGTCGGCTCGAGGTCAATTCGTATAGGTAAAAAAACTGCGAAAAAAAATGAAATACGCAGAGGGGGGACGACATGACGAGCGCTGATGGTCAAGTGAAAGCTTTAGAGCCGAAATGCACGTTATGCGCGGCACCTAGCTGCGTCGAAGCGCATATTACATGTATACTGCACCCGACGGTAGCTTGATAGATTTCGCGCTGTGTGACAGACGACAGAAAAAGTCGCATGACGGAGACATTGTGAGGAGGAAAAAGAAATAAAGGACAATCCTATAGCAGCAAATCCAAGTACAGTTTTTTTTTTTCGCTGAGCGAGGGTACCCACGGCTGAGCGATGCATGCTTCCGACATATTGCTAATGTTGAGAGTTTTTCACAATTTCTCGTTACGCCTGCCCTCTCGTGATTATGCAACATGGAGGTTTTTACGCACAGGGTGAGACATCCAGAGACACAGTATCGATGTGAGGTGTTGGGTAGTGTGGCTCTTTTGGCAATTCCGGTCCGTAATTGGCTCGCTTAGCAAAGAACTATACATTCGAATATACAATGACGAGGTTATTTTCTTTTTTGGTTCTTGCCAGTCCTTTCTCAGCACTTTGTGCGAGATCTGTCGGAATATACGTTATGTTTAGACATCAAAATCTTCAGCTGACGCTAATAATTGGCCTGTGGTTTTGTCTCCGCTTGTCCCGTTGTGCCGTGCTGCTGCCCTTTGCTTACGGAATCATACCCACTATACCTGTTCACCCTACCGACCTGCGCTACGTGAAAAAAAATATAATAACTATGCGACTGTAATTCATCACATCGCAGCATACACATCATACTTTGCCTTGACGCTCTTTGTCAGTAGCCGGCGTTAGCGCCAATAACTGCCACACATCGCCATGTGCAAAACTGGGACCGTGTTAAACAGAAATTTTCCTCCGAAAAGGTTCGTGAGAGAAAATTTCAGACAGTCACGTTGATGGACATGTCATTAGCAAAACTGTTCAAACAACGGGGAAAGTCGCCTAAGAAAGGAAGCTTTGTGAATGCGGCCCCTTGCGCGTACTGCTGTAGTCATAATATCAAGAACAGAGATTGACGTCTTATGTTTGGTATATGTCTCACGTTTAAGGCAAAAGAAATTCACGAAAAGCGGGTAACGTCTACACGACCATTGAACGTTACTTGTCTTAGGCATGGTTGTGCGCCCAGCTTCGTGCTCATGGAACAAAGCTACTATTGGTTTTAGCAGCAGTGCACGTTTGATTGCATTGCTGGAATCATTAGCTAATAACAATATGCAAATTTCTTCTTCGCTGCGTAAGCAGAGTTCATCCTCACAGCAGTACACAGAAGAAGAAGATATCTTTCTCAAGAACACCTGAATTTACAATAGGGTGGCTGTCAACTTAAAAAAAAGTAGTTCGGATGCAGGGTTGCTTTGGCGGCCGTTTGTTTCTTGCTCCCCTGCATACCATCGACGAGTGCTGAGTGCGTTCATGGGTGGCGAAGCTGAAGTAAATGCATCTTTCACTGGGAGTGTTGCAAGTCGCGTCGCTCATGAGTATGACGCTTGCTGCAATATTCTGCGGCAGTGCCTGATTTAGTCTTGTTTCATACATTCTCAAAGACGTGTGTGGCATGAGGTCGCGGGTTCCAATCCTGGCCACTCGGGCCGCCTGCATTTCGATGGAGCGAAATACGTGCGCCGATATGTACCAAACCTCCCCCCCCCCTTTTTTTTTTCACCCCTCCTCTATTCCCACGTGGCAAAAACCGCCGGAAGCTTCGACTCTACGGTGTGCCTCATAGTCGTGGTTTTGAGGCGTACAGGCTCCAACAAAGGATAATGACACCTGTCGCGGGAAATCTAAGCAGTACAGCATTGTTGTCCAAGACGGTATCAATCCGTGCCCCAACCCTCTTGCAGAATTATTAAGTCTAGTATAAGGATGCCAATGATATCGGTTATAAAAAAAATTGGCAGATCCTACGTGCAGTGGGAATCAAGGAAATGCGAAGCACGCATAAGGAACGTAAAATAGATTTCCATTGTTGTCTAGCTATACAGAGTTTGGTACATAAGAAGTTCACGAAACGGCCGCAAGAGCACCATGTCCGTGGCATGTAAACCATGCCGCTCATACACGCATGTCATGATTCAACGTTATGACCTGTCATTTACGTTCGTCATGAGGTCGTGTTGTGCCATAGTAATTTTGGTATACATCCCTCTAAGGAAACGAGTGGCATGTAGATCATGCCGCTAATGACATGCATGTCACGATTTTCATGTTATGACCTGTCATTTATGATCGTCATGCAGTCATGTTGTGCCAAACCAATTTTCGTATAGGCTCCATGCAGTCGAGTTTTCCATGTGCGAAAACAGCGCCAGGATGTACTGCCTGGCGGAGAGAAGGAGCAAAATTGGGCAGACTGTGACAGGGAAATACGCGAACGCGATGCGCGTCTCCAACTCTATAGCAGCAGCGACCGCCCGTCCCACCTTCTTTCTTTTTATTTCCTTTCACACGCGCGCTCCAAACCTGCGGCAAACTGTACCAAACGTCCGCCGCGGTGGTGTAGTGGTTACGGTAATCGGCTGCCACCCAAAAAACGAGGGTTTTCTGATCGAGTCAAAATTTCACAAACACCCATTCTGTAGTCTACTTTCTTGGCATTTTGGGC